>PVKS010003848.1:0-99344 GCA_004027875.1 Aplodontia rufa
GCAAAGAGGATTTGAATTTTCCCAACAAAAAGAAATCATAGTATGTCCGAGGTGATACATATACCAGTTACCACAATCTGATCATTACACATTATGTACATGTGTTGAAATGCCACCTTACACCCTATAAACATGTGTAAATACTGTTGATTCAAGTATAAAAATAAAAATTGTATAAATAATGGTAGCTTCACTAAATTAGAATGAGTCCTTTATTCTTTTAATTAAACTGTATCAGAATTTATAGACCTACTCATTTCAGTTATTTTAAAATGTTAAATTAAAATTTCAAAGAATTACTATTCACATTATTTAAAAATCATACATTTGAAGTAGAGAATCTGCCTACCATAATATTTATACAACAGAAAAAATATAATATTTTATGATATTATAAAACTTATACAATAGATTTTTTTTTAAGTCAAAGAAATTCAAGGTTTAGTGCTGCACTGAAGGCTTTACTTATTTATTTATTTAGTGGGGCTGGGGATCAAATTCAGGGCCTTGTGCTGGGGCACACTTGCTAGGCAAGTGCTCTGCCACTGAGACACACTCCCTGAAGGCTTGCATGAGACAAGTGCTTTCTTTTACTTAATGAGGAGGCATGCTACATGTCTGGTATGGGCAAAGCACTGTGCTAGATGTGAGAACGAGATGTTGAAGATGACTAAAAACAATCATCCCATATGCCATGCTATACTCTAATAGGAAAGAGAGATGGCACCTACATTATCCACAGTGTGAATGCCAGGAGGCTGGACTGTTGCAACTGAAATGAGGGGGAGCGAAAAGAAAGAAAGCACTAAATTCCAGGTGTCTAAACTGGAATTGGGGTACACAGGCAGGTGCTGCATCCATCATCATAGGAACCCAGTTAACATTGGAAATTTGTGTCCATGATTGTGAGTGCTTAGGAGATAAAATTGGCCATTCCTGGCTAGGATAACCTTGACTGCATTTTTGCCAATTTTCTTCCTTGTTTTGTTTTTACAAAGAAGCAGAAGTATGTTGGAAGTCAATAAATGAGGCAGTTTTTACTTGTTGCAGTAAAACCCATAAAAATAGCTTTGCTTTATTTCTACATGGCAGTACCAATAAGGAAACAGGATATATGAAAATAACAAAGCCAAAAGCTTTTTTGAGTGGATCTAGAGGAGCATCATTCACTTCAAAAAGCGCAGTCTGTGAGGCCACTGGGAAAAAACATGCCTGTCTTATTTAAGTTAATACGTTATTTCACATAGTTTTATAGCTTGCAAAAACCCCCAAATCAGAAAACCTTTCCTCTTTTAACATAATAGCTCATCTTTATCCTTTTTTAAAAATGAATTTTATACAATTTTCTATAAATGAATCTAAACAAAGCATCCTGTTTATAACTCCTCTTTCTGTTAAAAAGAAATTTAGATTGATGTTAGAAGAGGGATCATACATCTTGTCCAAACCTATTTTTTTAAGGCATATACTTTTTTTTCCTTTTACTCTAAATATTTTTCATGGTTGTTTTCATTATTAATACAAAACAAAATTGGGAAAAATGAAGTGATAATGTGAAGTTTGAATTCCTGGACTCTAAAATACTGATTTTAATAATCACATTAACAAGATATACTAAGTTTTTATGCTCATGGTATTTCCTACTCTACACACTCTAAGGTGAACTCCTGTCAGGATACATACACCCTCTAGAGAACACAAGACCCTGGGTGGGGATAGGCTGGGCACGTTAATACCATCTGGAAACAGCCACATGAAGAACCATCAATTTTAGTAGTAAACATGCAACCCTCTCTTTATACTGTTAGACAAATTCTACAGGGCTGGAGCTTCAGAGGTAAGATTCACAGAAAGAACCACTTTTCAAAAGCCATGCTAACATGTAAAGTATCAAAATGAGCTGTGCTAGGAAGTGACCAGGCATTAATATTAAGAATCGCTGGACAACTGTGCCCTGAGATGGTTCTGAGAATCTGCCTGATGAATGTGGCACAAGCTCAGGGACAGTGCTTGGCCACACAACTGCACAAAGGCCCACAGTTGAGATATTTCAGGGACATGCCCTGGCCCACAATAGTGGCAGGTGCAGGAGCAGGACTGAAGACAGGGTCCATGCAGGTGCACAAAGGTGCTTTTAGCACCCTAAGGAGAGCAAAGCTGTCCTTGTCTCTATACCAGGAGCGAGATCACTTGGCATAGTGCTAGCTCTGGTTTTGAGGTTTTGATCCTCTAAGTATTTGTGGCTAACACCAAGGCTATGTCTATTCAGAAACTTTCAGGGCTCCAAGGGCTTTTCCCAGCATCTCTGGTTTGCTTCTCTGCAGAACACACTGTTTTTCCTCCCCATAATATAACCCTTCCCTTGACTCAGCAAGGGCCTCTACATAAAGAATCCTAATGGTACAGCTGAAGAAGGGTTTTGCTTAATGCTTTCAGCCATAACACCTTTTCCAAGGCCTGGCCTTTGGGTAATGGTCAGTGAGCAGTCTTCTTCCAGTGGCTGTATCACTAGCCATCTCCATAGTTAAATATCCCTACTGTGTGTGTCCGTGGATGCAACAGAATGGTGCTCTCCACAGAGGAGGTCCCCCTCCTATATCTGGAAACAAAGGCTTTCAGGCCCACACAATGGGCATTGAAGCTAGGGAAGCAGTGACAGCTCCTCTACTAGTGGATTATGCACATTATTAATATAGTTAATATTTATGAGGGCCAGCTCTTTGAAGGGATTAACTCATTTTCTTCTCCTCACACTTTCTGAAATAGTTCCTCTTCTAATAACCTTGGTATAGCTGGGGGGAACTGAGGGACACAGAGCTAGGTGGTTCATGCAGCTAGGGAGCCTCAGAAGTAAGGTGTGAGCCCAACAGTCTCCAGAGCCCTGGCTCTCACCTCTGTGGCTCTCTGACTCCAAGAGTCTCTGAGGAGGAAGGGGTGTGGCTAACACGCCTTAGCCTCAGGACTTACAATAAAACTTAACAGATTTCTCTCATTCACTGAACCACATGAAAACATCTGCACTATTGTGCTATCAGAAGAAACTTATGAATTGCCAGTTGACACAAAATACACACATTTAAAAGGATTTCAAAAACATCTCTGTAAAAGAGGAAGTAGAAAAGAGAATTTCATTTAGATATTCTCCATTGATGGCTCAAAAAGACTAAGGCATGCTGGCAGCATTTCGGATTTCTGTAGTCTTGTAGCAATGGTAAACTGTGACAAGCTAATGATGGTACTGTGCTTTCAGCCAGAGTACAGAAAGATCCTCAGTTGTACAGAGCAAGAGGCAAATGTGAGTTCTACTCCCAGGAGTCACTGCAGCAGGTGGTAAGGAATCAGACACATTTGTATTTAATCTAGCCTCTACTACCTACTACGTATGTGCCCTGGGACCAGTTCCTGAACTTCTGAATCCTTAAGCTCATATTGATTAAGCACCAAATATGTACCTACATCATTTCTTTTAATCTTCAGTGCTACCCCATGAAATACACATCATCCACATCATCACATTTCACATATGCAAATGAGTTCAGAGAGGTGGAAACCTCATTTAAATTTATACTACTTCAAAGTTCAAAGCTGGGAGGTGAAGCCAGGTTTTCAAGATTCTCAAGGCAGGTCTCTTAGCATTTTCTGACAGCTTCTCCTATCAGATGGAAGCTTGGTACTTCCATTCACCACTCACCTTTTTAAATAAAATCATCTTTATAAAGAATTCCAGAAGAATCCTTCAACAGATCGTAGTTAAACAAACCATTAGGCTGAGTCCAGAAATGGGGGTTAATATAGGAGCTAGAGTAATCCCATTAAGTCTAGGTTAGAAGAGGCTTTTACATAGGTATATCTGTTCAGCTTCCCCTTCACCTCTAGCCTATTGAGTTATCATGTAGAGGAACCCGAAGGACAGAAGCTAATTGACAGGTGAAAATGACACATCCATTATGCATCTGTACGTACATATGTCCTGTTTCAAGCATGCCAGAGCATGTGATAGGGCGGATAGACCTCATCTGTTTCTCATACATGACTACATGTTAAGTTCACATATTTAAATTAATATCCAGAAAGAAACATCTGCATGACATTCTCTGTAATTTCAAAAACTAACCTTGAAACAGGACTTTTAATGAAGCATCCAGAACTTGAGATATTTTCTGCATACAAGTCACATTTAGCTATAGTGGGGGGTATGTAAATGCGCAGAGGGGGAACTAAGAGTTAATGTCAATTTGCCTCCAGCCACATACTTCAGGCATCTCTTTGAAAATAGGGCTTTCATCAAATTTTCCCTTTTATCTTTTTTGTTTCATGATAACTTCAGCAATATTTCCCATTTTTATTGTGATTTTCTTCTTGGTAGTACTACTATTGCTTAAATGTAACAGAGTGGAGACTAAATAATAATTTATGCCTCATTCATAAAATGCATACCTGTTAAAATGAGTTATGGAAAGGAGACAGAGTGTCAGGATTAAAAGTTATATTTACCTGTATGTAACTGGTGTTTATATAATAGAACAGTTACCATTTGCTATTTTCTGCAATAATTCATATCTCTTTAATTATTTACCAACAGTCACAACTTTTGCAATTTCTATGTATCACAATGGCCAAGACAGGAATATTATTGTAATTAATACAAATGTTCTCAAACTTATGAAAGATCCACAGCAGTTTTAGAAACAATAGTAAATATAATTAATCTTGGTAAAATTGATGGTGCTTATATACTAAATTCTGTCTAACACGTTATTGAGATAAATTATTCCTTATGAAAAATGTTGAAAATGCAGGTATTTTCATTTATATAAATATATTTAATTATCCACAGATGAAATATGGTGAGAAACATCTACTACTCAAATTAGTATATATTAATTTTGAGAGCATATTGCTATCTGGCTCTGTCTGAAACTTTTATTTTATAAATATTTATCTCCCATCCTTCCTTAACATTTGCTGCATCAAAATGGTGCACCCTCAAAAGAACACATAATTCGAGGATATGGAAAATAAAAAGAAATTGCTTTGTCTATAGAATAAAATAAAATAAATGTACAGGTTTTCTAAAAGTTTTTAAAGAAGTTTTCATATAGTATTAGTCCAGACAAGGACCAAATGAATTAATACTCATACACAAAAAACAATTAGTTACTGATCTGCAAGTTTATAGGACATTAAAAGTGAAGGTCATGTCAGCTCCTTGTCATTATTGCCTATGTGCAAAAGAATTGCAGGAGTTGAACACGATTTACTTTTCGGCCTTCTACAACTACTTTTTATAGGTGCCTGCTCTCTCTCTCTTGGGCCCAGTTGGTTTTTATGACCAATGCACATATTTGAGTTGGCTGACTCAGAAAGCTGTGGGTAGAGGAAAAGCGGGCTAACTAGCCCATACAGGAATGAGCTCAGGAAAAAATGACTAATCACGTCTAGAAATCCACACCTGAGGCTCTGCTTCTCATTCCCCTCTTGCATTCTCTCTTTTCATTTCCCTACTGCTTCTCCTTATTAATTGAGGGCCTCCTGTGGGACAGTGGGAAACGCGGCTGAAAGATCAACCACTCACCAGTGAACGTTTCTGGGCTTGGAGTGACTGAACAAAGAGAGCATTTGGCAGACCTACTGGGTAGGCTTAAATAATGAAATATGCTTGTTACACATCAATAGCACTCCAGCAACTTATCTATGATTAATATCATGTTTTAACTATTCTGTTTAAAAGTATGACTTTTAAAATTTAGACATGAATTTGGGTGAGAAGCTCTGAACTATTAAAAATTTCAAGAATTTTCTGTTAAGTAGGACAGTTTGTACTCCATAGAACAGATCTAAATTTTATAGGTATTATACATTCTAGGTATAAGAAACTGGCTAATTTGCTTTCAGGAAAACATATTCTATAATTCTAGAAGAAGCAAATATAGAAATGGAACATGCTGTGAAGACAACCCTTTTGAGATTATTGTATAGTAAATAATCATGTAAAATCTGACAGGACTTATGGGTATTTAGCCTAAAGTTGTAACAAGGCCATATGTTACCGTAGGCAATCTCCTCAAATGCATAATTTATAACATAACCTCTGTGACGACCTGAGAGACCTAGGTAGAAAGATGAATTAATCCTTCAGAAATAGATCCTTAGAGGATTAGTTAACATTTAGCTAAAGTCACAAGGGCAACTGGATTACTAGTTTCAAGGAATTCCTCACAGAGAAACTGTACACGACACAAAGATCCAATACATTCCCAGACTTCACAATAAATTGCTCTGAAATCTTCAGTTTGAATATCCAGGCATAGAAGAGATTATTGTTGCTTAGGTTTAGATTTTAATTGGGTCACAGCACAAAAAAATTAGATTATTGGTGCCAAAAATCAGGTATCTACATAAATATCAAGGTGAAGAGCATCTAGGAAAAAAATATTTATGCGAGGTGAGAGACAAGAAAGAGGAGGAAAAAAAGATGAAAAATACGGAGGAAGAAAGAGAAAGAAGGAGATAAAGAAAAGTAAAGAAAGAAAAAGAGAAATAGAATGGAAAAGGAAAAAAAAGCATTAAAAGTGAAGAGAGCATTATTAAATGATGGGTGAAAAAAAAGAGAGGATGGATAAAGGACATGAAATGATGAGGACCCCAAACTAGTAATGCATACAGCTATGAAAGGGCTACACTTCATTCTAGAGCTGAATTGGAAGAAAAACCACAATGGAGGGAGGAGAAAAGCAGCCCACATACACGTATTTGGATATCAACTGGCCTCTTAGGTTTTGTTATCCTTCAAGGTTTTATCTTGAGTCTTGACAATCCTTCTTCTCCCTCTATACCACAGCTTCCAGCATGCAGCTTCAGCTCTAGATATGCAGGAGGCTTTTAGACTATGGAAATTATGATTCCTTCACAAGAGCATACTCATGTACTTGTGCACATCTCCCCTTAATGGAACCCTGAACTTCACATGTGCACGTGTGAATGCTCCATCCTTACTCCCAAACATGTTGGAGTTCCTCCTTGACTCCACATTATGGTGAATGGTGATATCTCCACTAACTTGCCAAAGCAGGAGCCAGGTTCTTTCTGTCTTGTTTGCTCTCTCTCCAAATGGTTATTAAAATTTACCTCTCAAATATTTCCCAAGTTGCCCCCTCTCTTCATTGAATTGGTCTTCCTGACTAGAGGACTTTTCCTTCTCACTCTGCTCAACTTCCTAAGATAAAGCTTACCGCATTCCTAGTTGCTTAAAGGCCACCAGCAGATTTCAGGACCCAGCTTCCTTCCATCACAAGGTATGTCGGTCAAGACCTTACTCTGCAACCTCTCCTCCTACCATCTGTGACTACTCCCATTCTGTGACAAGAACTGTTTTTAAACCATAGAGAAAAGCAACAAGACCCATGTATTTCCTCTGTTTTGAAGTTTAACCTATCATTTGTGCCATTTGTATTTTTTGTCTGTCATTTTTATATTCATCAAAGGTTTTTATTACAAGGTTTTACTTGTGCATACACAGAAAATTTGTCAAGTATGGAAGGTAAGTACTGATGTTACAGCCAGATCATTTATCTATTCCACCATGACCCCTTGCCTAGACAGGGCCATATTATAACATTTAATTCACATTCTGACTTGTCCTTATACATGTCGATGCTCTGTATTTTTCTTTGGGTCTGTTCTTTTGAGATTTTCTTTCCAAGGGGTATTGTGCTGATTAACCAAACACCCTGCCATGGTTCTTGCACAGAACATGGGCTCATCTTCCTTATGAAGTAAAAAGGGAAAGTGCCTTCTCAAAATACACTAGCTGCTAATAATTATTACTAAAAATTCCTAGAGATTCTCAGATCTTTATGCATTACGAGACACATAATTCTTGTATTATTTTGGCATGATATGTTTTGTATATGCATATAAAACCACAGTCATTTACTCTAAATTTCTATCTCATAACCTTGAATACAACGTGATGAAAAATGTTAGCAATCACAGAGTGACAGATGGGTCTTGGTCATCAACTCCAACTCAGGAAGGAGTATTATCCCACATGAAGCAACCTGGCAAATAATGGAAGATAGCTACATTTTTGACAACAGCTTGGGACTCACCTTTTCTTCATTACCAACACAACTCCAAGAAATATAATAACGAACAGCAAGATGCCAGCAATGACTCCAGCAATTTTAACTGTGTGGTCTGTTTGTTTCTCAGGTTCTGGGACTGGTTTTGGAGTGGCAGCTCCTGAAGATGAAAGGAAATGAAACATGAGAGAGAGTGGGTAAGAGAATAAAGACGTTACATTTAAATTTCTTTTCTGCATTTAATAGAGTAATAAGACTTATCAGAACCAGCAGACAGACAAGCTTTGATTTTTTAAACAGCTTTCACAAGCACTGAAAGGGCTGTAATTGTTCATGTTGTTCTTTAATATTTTACTAAACCACAGCAAACCCACGTCTGACCCTTTTATATGAGACTCTTCTCAAATACAGTTTTAAAATATTTTTATTATCTCTCTTGGCTCCTGCTCTTTCTGCCATTTAAAAACTTGCTAACAATACAATAGCTATCCCTAAGCCTTTATCCAAATTTGATTTGCTAGAACATTTTCCTCAATTATTTTTCATAAATGAAGCAATAATTCCATAACATATTAACCCAAACACCTGGAAAAGTAAGATAAGCTCATTTACCATGCATTTTACCAGCAATTGTTTTTTAACACAATGGAGTTTTTTCCCCTTGCCTTTGGAAATCAAAATCTAGGTCACATCTGGTAGGCATAAGACTCCTTCTAAGCAATTTATTCACAAAGTGGGAAGCAGCTGGTGATCACACCACTGGCACCCACGTTTAATATCTGTTTAAATGAGATAACCAGGGACTTAGAGTGGCGGCCACGTCTCAGCTCTCCTGCCTTCCCATTTCCAACACACCGTTTGTCCTGTTTACCGGTATAATGTGATGGAATGTCAAATCCATGTTTGATGAAATATCCATTTCCTCTGCTAAATGCGTTCAGGATGAAAAATATTAGGAATGCAATGTTCAATTTACTAAACAGAAATCATTTTTTTCTGGGTTTCTTGTCTGACCAGGACGGGACGGGGCTCAGTGTCTGAGCTACCATGCCAACTTGTACTAGGTAGACAAAGGAATTTCATGTCCAAATTTCTCACCTTAGACTTTTCTCTGTGTTTTTGTTAGTAAAAATGTAGTTAAGATTGAATCAGCTTTTCCTCTCTCCCACTGGAGTTTCCACTTAGGCATCCCTGATTCTTGAAAGCTGAACTATCACCACATCTGTGCCCTTGGGCAGAGGAAACTGGACGGATTCTAACCTGAGTGATGGCTGAGAAATAAGGGTGTGTAGCTACAATGGTCCACGTGGGCCTTCATTCTCTTTGGGAACATACAAATCATATTTCTTCCCAAAGAAACTCATATTGAGGTTTTATGCAAGAGACCTGGCATCCTGAACATGGCAGTGGCTAGATCTGACAAAGCTGGTCAAGATCAGGTGAGGGATCCAAAGTGAAAGCTCCAAGGCTGTGTTTAACTGAGATTCTATCACACAGGAACATTTAAAAGAAGGGACAGTTAAGCGACGGTTTATTAAGTAAAAACTATTCTGGATAAAACTTTATTTATTTTAAATTTGGATGAGGTCAAGAGAATGTCCTGCTATTTTGTTTGAATGAATATCCCTAATACTAGTTTCACAGTTAAATGCTGAAAGTATTAATGTTAATTATTGTTATGGTCATTACATCTGAAATAGATATCTGAAATACCCAGCAAATCCCTGGAATATACAACAAGGTGGTCATTTTGGAAGAAAGTGTTACATTTAACTAATTGCTAAGAAAAACCTAAAACTAAAATGTGTAAGTGATATAAGATGAATAAAAAATTTAAAAGGAATCCATCCAAAGAAATAATATTTCAAATTCAGAGACTAGAAAAGTACATTATTTTTCAATTTTGATTTTGTGCCCAATTTAAGAGAATAAATTTAAAAAAATAAAGTGGGTTTTGTTCTTCCAAATGTTCACATACTGGAAGCCATTCCATTTATCTCACTAGTTATAGATTACCAGTTCGCTAAACATATTTTCTAAATACATAAATGGTTTAAGATTTTCTCTCTCTGGTAATTAAGTTAAGTTAATAAATTCAATAGTTGGGAAAGAAAATGTTTAGAAAAACTTTAGTTAAAAAATTCAACTTAAAAAAATAAGAAGATAGAACCTGTACATTATAAATACTCAGGAAGAGATGTGTATGTCCTATTAGTAGTCACATATTTGCTTCTGTTAAGTAAACAACTAGCTATCTTCATTCAGCAAAAACCTAGACTCAGCAAGAACTGTCCATGACTCATCTGCTTTGGGACAAGGACAAGTGGTCACCCTCAGCTTTTTGTCCCTTTTGGGACCAAGGCAAGCACATTGTTACACAGCCTCCATAAGCTTTTAACTCATTTCCCTTTGCAGGACAAGAAAATGAAATGTTCTCTCTCTGTGCAATGTGATTATGATAGCAATCATTTGCAAAATGGGACAGTGATTCAAAAAAGGCCAGGGGTGGGGGTGGGGTGGCCTGTGACCAACCTTCTAATGGGTTCAGGTGATTGAGTTTATTAGAGCTTCTCTGGAAAACAGCGACATAACTACAAAGTGGAGATGAAATAAGACACAAGCCTCAGACAATCCCATGAGCATGTCCTCGGCTCCAGGCTCCCTCTCTGCACAGACCCACTTTTCTCACGTGTGCTCTTTACCTCTCACCCTTCCTAAAATGGGCATCTCAAGAAGAGCATCTCTTAGAGAGGATGCTCTTCTCCCTGCTTTCATTTCATTGGAAACATGTGCCTGTGGTTATTAGCTGTCAATCAGTTTTGGACAATTTGTGACAGATTACGGTTGCAACTGATAGCCTTTTTCCTTTCTTCTTTTCTCACCCTCATCTATGAATTTAACAGCAAGCTTTACAAACTTTTTGGCAAAGGAGTTGTTTTGGTAATATTTTCCCCTCTGCCTTGTTAATTCCTTGCCAATTTTCTAATGGTATAAACTTTTATACTTTTTTTCTGTATAAATTCTAATTCTTTGTGTAGAGGCAAATTTTTTCTCATGTATGATCTGTATAGAGAATACTGCACATGTTATTTCATTTAAAGTGAATAAAATTCAATGTGTGCATTTAACAGTGGGTACTGACTAATAAGCTTGACCACATTAATGAAAATGATGAATATGGTAAAATATTACAGAGGGACTGGGGATGAGGCTGCTGAAATATGGCATGTTCCTTGATGTTCCTTGCAGATGCCCAATCTACTGACTCACAGTGCCAGCTTTTTTTTTTTTTTTTTTTAAAGAGAGAGAGAGAAAAAGAGAATCAGTTTTATTTATTTTTTCATCTGGCCTTTGTTTCTCTGACACTTAGTTGTGTATGTGGTGCTGGGGTTTGAATCTGGATCCTTGCGCATGCCAGGCAAGTGCTCCAATTGCTGAGCCACTGCTCCAGCTCCTCCAGCTTTGTTTTAATGACCAAGCAAATAAAATTTATTTAACTTTCAGACATGACATCTAGTATGGGAAAAAAAAAAAACACCAAAAAACAAAAAACCTTAGAAGAAAGGGAATGATTATTCAATGTAGTATTTGGTTGGTTTTCAACTTGGCCCAAAACAGTCAGTTTTGGCCCAGTGCTCAATGTTAAATCAAGTAACAGCAGTGAGCTGGGCCTAGAACAAGATGTACCCAGCAACTGGCTTGAAGTCTGGACCTGATGTTGACTACTGAATTGGCGGCACAAATTTTCCCAGAAGTCTGAAGGGGACAAGCCCAGAAGGTCATGAAGGCCATGCCTGATGCTGCAACTGCTAACCATGTGGCCCATATTACTGAGTGGCCTTACCTTGAGAGAACAGACACAGTCTCAGAGGGAGGGGAGAGGCCAGGTCAGGAAGGGTCATGGGGAAAGCCTGAGATCAATGGTGCCAATAGGAACCCTTGGAAAATAGTGATTAGTGCCAGGCCAACCCTAAATATGGAAGAAAATATCAGCAACACCATTCTTTTATTCAACAAGTGTTTCCTGGGGACCTAACAAGGTGCCATGCACTATTTTAGGAATACTGCAATGAGCAAATAGACAAAACAAAGCCCTCTATCCTCCTGGGACTTGTATTCCTATGGGGAACGACAGTCACAGATGTAAATAAATCATGTAGACAGTATGTGTCTTAACTTCAGAGAGGCATGCAGCAGAGTGGGATGGGGTGGTTGTTAAGAGGGAATCAGAGAAGGAATCACTGAGAAAATGACTAACACCTGAAAGAGGAAAAGGGGCAACATAGGGTGATGCTTCAGAGGCAATGGTTAGAACAGTTCTAAGTGCAAGAAAAGGCTGAAAAACTGAGGGACTGGAGTGAAGTAATGCTGGAGGTCACCTCCGCAGACTGCAGCATGGATTATACTTTTTCTCTTCTTGAGATGGGAGCTACAGGGGATTCTGAGCAAAGGAGGGATGTGATCTGGCTTATATTTAAGAGGTTCCTCATGACACTAGGGTCACAACAGACTATAGGGGGTCTTTGATGATAACATGGAAATTAGTTGTAAGGCTATCACATGATTCAAGTTCAGATTTCAGATGGCTGGATCACAATGGTAGCAGCTGAGGTAAGGAGACAAGTACACCTTGAGATGTCTTTTGATGGTGGAGCCATAGGTCTTTGCAAGTAAAAAAAAGATGTAGAATGCTTCAGTGCAATATCCACCTGCACTTGGCAAGGGCTGCATGAGAGATAAGGTGCTTTTACTGAAGAGAGTAGGGAATGATGGAGGAACAGGTTTGGAGGGTGGGTGGGGAAACCAGGAGTTTTTCGGTGGGTGGATAGAGAAAGGAGTAGGGCTGTGCAAGAGGTAAGGAAATAGAGATATGGGGGGAAAGGTAAGCTTGTCTTTTGGCTCTTCAGATAAAGGGCACAGTGAACTTCGTCATGATGTTCTCAAAGTTGACAGTGACACGGAGATATGAAGGTTAGGGTCAAGGTTTGTGGCTTGTATTCATTCCTCATAACCAGGGTGAAAGGGAGGAAGATAAGGGGGAAAAAGCAGAGTGTGAGAACTACTTGTAGTTGAATTCCAGTGGTGGGAGGGATTCGAACAGTGGCCATGTGAATGGTAGAGACACATCCCTGGAACATCCAGATGTTACCTGTTACCACCTATGTACAAAGGTCACAGTGCCAGACTTGTGCAGAGCAATTCTGTCCACATGACACAGACATCAAATATACACCCTTTATAAGTCTCTTGCATGCTCAAGGTACCATAACTAGGCTATGTAGGGGAATTATAGAGGAGTAAGAAGAATGAGCCTTCATCTTGCAAGAAGCTGGCCACCAAACAAAACACAAGAAGTCTTGCAAGTGCCAGAGCTACAAAACCAGACCAGGGACCCTGAGTAGGGATCTGGAAAGGCTCCTTGTCAGAGGTTGCAATAATGAGCAGGCTTGAAGGATTTTCATAGCATGGTGGGAAGGATGCCTTGCAAGGCCATACATATAGGTGGCATCACCCACAGATGGTGCCTGGGTCTCAGTGTCAGGGACTGGGGAAAAGGTGGTGCTGTTTATAGGACCAGGCACCTGGCCTCCTCCCAGGGCCAAGCACATTTGGGTTCAGTGTTTGAACTGACTTCAAGCAATAAAGTACACTATTCTCACTACAGACTTAAGAACTGGCAAACCGGTGTCACAATACCACTCTTGGTATTTGAGGGGTAAAGACAGAAAGAGGAGTTGGGACAGGAACAAAGGAAACTACTAAGAGGAGAAACCTGAGGAGAAGACTGAAGAAGGGATAAAAGTAGAAAATAAAATGGAAGCTGTGGACATATGTAAGAATATTGCTTCTCCCAGTATGTTTCAAAGAGCACTGGTCCCTAAAGTTGTTCTAAAATTTCAACTTAGCCAACCTCAGTCACTTTTACGAATTTTATGGGGTTTATAATCTATTTTAATTAATTTTCATAGTTTTTTTTTACCCTTTTTACCTTTGCAAAGGTCTTTCTGTTCTTTTTCATAAAAATAGCAGCCTTGAGATAGTTCATTCATGTCTTGTTGCTCAGAGAATTGAAATTCCTTACAGTCTCACTTTTTTTCAGTTGTACCTTAACATTATACATAATTGCAAACCATCTCCAAGATTTTTCATTTAAATTACATAACACTGCATCTCTTCTTGGGAATGCAAATCACTACTCCTGGAAAGATCTACATTCACACTTTATATAATTATTTGTAACCTGATTGTATTTTTGAATTTATAACTTTTCCTTTGTCCCTCATTTCCACTGTAGGGCACACTGAGCACGTATGGCTTGTAAGTAATTATCAGAAATATAGTTTCTCATATAAAACTGAGGTACTGGCTTGATACATACATATCTTCTCTAAAAATTAATCTACTTTTTTGTTTTTGTTCTAATTTCATGACAGTCATTGCTCTCATTTATTGATGTGGCTGACAACCTGTGAATAAGATGATCTATCAAAAGGCTTATCACTTGCTATCTGGACGCTAAAAGTTCTGAGAGAATTATTAGTGCTATTACTATTTGATGAAATACTTTCTTTTCCATTTGACTTTATCAAACCATGGTCAAGCAATAAAATGAGGAAACAACTTGTCAATACTAAGTTATCAACTGCGTATACCTTTCACACAAAGTGAATAATCAGTAAAGGGGATCTGAAGGATGATTTTTGAGAATGACTTAGTCAAGAGTGGACGTTTCCAACAATTTGTTTGAAACTAAGCTTTGAAGGATTAAAATCACTATCTACTGTCCCTTAAATTGTCTTCCAGACATTGTGCTCTAGGTCAAAGTCTAATTCATGCTTAGCTTTGAAAACTTATTTCTGCAGGAGAAAAGATATTATAACTTCCTGCAGAAAGTACTAACTGCTAACAAATGTCATTTACTCTCTTAACAAAAAGTAAGAATACACAATAAATTCCACATGATTGCTAGAAGTGTCAATATTTCTGAGGGTCCAACAGTGTGCAAGGAGTCTGGCAAACTGCATGTGGCTGTAGGAGATGACATTCACATGGCCTAAGAGCTACACAAAATGGCCCTTGAAATGTAATGAGGATTAAAGAGAGTAGGGATCCTCAGGTTCTTATTTAGTAAACATACAATTTTTCCTCAGTGAAGTGCTTTAATAAATAAAGCTTATATTAATTATGGCATTCTGTCTAATCTAGTAAAGAACAGAGTGTTTCTGATAATAGAGAGTTTGAGAATCATTTGGGGAACTTTTGAAATATGCACATCCTTAGGGTTCTCTAGGGATTTCAGATCAAAGGTTTTGGGTAGGACCCAGGGATTCATATATAACACCTTAGGTGATTCCCTATACAACATGATGAGAGACTCAACCATTGAGGCATTGTTCCTAAATGTCTGTGATGAAGCTTTTCAACCTATGGAAAAAAAAAAAAAAAGAAGGGGGGGATTTATTAGGCTGTTACTTTTAAAAGACCTCTTGATATAACAATATTATGGCTTTGTCAGTCAATTTCTACCACTGAATATCCTTCTTCATAGTTAAGATGAAAAACTGGTGGAATCAAAGCCTAGTTTATGATTAGACTCAGTATGCAGGATTGGAAGATACTCAGTCATAAAGGAGTTTAAAGTATGCTGATCAATTCTCCAAGTGCAGCTAACTTAGAAAGAAGGCTGAGCTTCTTTTTTCTTTTTAAAGACAGAGGGACAGTGAGAGAGAGAGAGAGAGAGAGAGAGAGAAAATCAATTTTATTTAGTTTTTCACATTGCTTTTGTTGCCCTGAGACTTCATTGTGTACATGGTGCTGGGGTTTGAATTTGTGTACTCGTGCATGCCAGGCAAGTGCTGAAACCGCCGAGCTACAGCTCCAGCCCCAAGGTTGGGCTTTATGAAGACCTATTATGTGCTAGGTTTCTAGAACTTTCATTTAATATCCCACAAGGTATAGTTAATATTGCTTTACAAATAAGAAAACTGAAGTCAGAAGCCATCAGGATCAATAGTTCATCCTAAGTGGCTGGGAAGGAAAGTCATGGGGCTACATCCTCCATCCAACTGGTCTGACTATGAAATCAAAGCCAACTCTATTTTCAAAATACCAGAGTTCCCCAATATAAAGCAGAAAACCCTGGTGATGACTGACAACACTGTAAGACAAGATTCAGATTTAAGATTATCTTGATCAATTGTAAAGAGGAGAGCCTCACATGGAATAAAATTGCAGAACTATGCAGTAAGAAAAGAAAAATCCTGAAATAAAAATAAGATATCTGAGAACTTTCCTGGGCAAACTCCAGAAAAGAAAGACCCGGTAAGAGTCAATTCAATTCCAGTGTGTAGATAAGGAATGGAATGCATGGAATCCTTGCGGAGCACAACATGCTGGCCAGAGTAGAGACTCTGAAAAGGAGTCAAAGAAAAGAAACACTTGTGATTGTCAGGGTAGAAAGGAAGGACTGTGAGGAAGGAGAAGGGAACTGGGGTCCTTTTTCTAACAAAAGAGAGGAAGAGCAGGGGTTCCAACATTGTCTCCCATGGGAGCTTTCCAAAAATAAGGACATTTCTTACCACCTTTGACATGTAGGGATCAACAATGATGTCTTTAACGTACTAGTCACTTGACAAAACCTTGCTTAACAAATGTCTTAAAATGACTTGCTTTATAAAGAGAACAATGGCCCCATAGGGTCTGTGTATGGTTGTAGATTTTTCTTCCTGGTGCTGAGGATGGAAACCTGAGCCTTGTGCATGCTTGCATCACTCTTTCACTGAGCTACATCCCTATCCCAGAAAAATATTTTTGAACATACAGGCATAAAAGCAGGAGTGCTAGCTTTTACAGAGAAAAGCTTCTCCCTCTCTGTGCCTCTAATGCAGTATCTACCCAATAAAAGAGCAAGCAAATGAATTTTGGTTGGACAAAGGATATTTTAATCCTTAGCACATAAAATTGAAACAAATTACAAAGAAGATATATTCTAACCTTGGGTTGAAGAATAGTCACTTGGTGTTAGGTCAGTTTCCAATATCATTCCCAATTTCTAACAAGACTAAGAATGCTATATTTTTCTTTCTTCATTGTTTCCCTTTTTCTACTCCCATAATCCTTGTTTATCTCTTTTCTGGATTTCTGAACTAGACTTTCAAGCAGATATCCTACCCAGTCTCTTTTGTAGACTGCAGCTGTATTGGTGTTCCTAAATAGGATCTCTAAACCAGTCACTCATTCATTTAAAAAGTCAAAACCAAAACCCAAAACAAGAGCTTCCTAAAGCTTATTTCAAGAATCAAGAGCTTATTTCAAAAGGCACGCAAGGCCTCCCGCGAGCTGACTCTTCCTCTTTTCTAACCACACGCTCCCGCGTTTCTTTGCTCCTTCACCTATGTCCCAACGAAAAAGGAAATGTCCAGTTTCCCTGAATGTCCAATATTTCCTCTTCTCAGGGTCTTTATTCCTGCTTTTTATTCTTCAGGAAATTTCACCTACTCATTTTTCCTTAGTTCAGATCCTACCTATCCTTCAAAGGCCACATGGCCCAAGTGCCGTTTCCAGTTGCTGTGTAGGAAGCATCCATTCTCCTATGGAACACCTACTGCACCTTGCTTCAATTCTCCTGCATAGAATTTACCATTTTTAACCTTGAGTTCAGTTACGCTGGTAAATTCTTCTCATCATATATGAAACCATAAAATCCTCAGAGCAAAACTAGTGATACTCATCTTTGTGTCCCTCATACAACCTGGTCCCCTGTCTTAGCATGTGTCTACTGTACACTGAGACATGGTTGCTAAATTAAAGCTTTGTTGTAGCAAACCTCTCTTTAATCTTCTTGTCTCCCTCATCTGCACTCTTTTCATAGCCTACCTATTCTTTTTTCTACTTGCATTAAAGTACCCAGAAATTGGACAATGGGAATGAAAGGAAATAGAAAGGAAAACAATGTAGAAGAAGAAAGTAAGAGCAATAACAAGACCTGTTTCTTATCTGTCTCCATAGGTCTCCAGTATTCATTAAGAGGAGAGGCACATGCAGGTAGCTTGAAATTGTGTTCTATGGGCATCAAGATACGCTGAAAAAGAAGGACGATGTCTGAACACGGGCTCCACTGAGGATGCTTGGAGTGGCCACAGAAGAAGGGGTCTTCTCAGTGCAGTGATAACGGATGAATGTTCTTACCAGGAAATTTACTGACCAAATTTCCATCAGTGATAAAATGAAATTAACAGAAGAAAGAGTATGGGAATAAATACTAGTGGCAAAATGTTACATTTCCAGCCTCCAAGCAGCAAAATATATATCCATCAATGACGAGAAAGTTAGCTGGGTACATATCAGAGAGACAAGAAGTGAGTAGCTGTCAAGAATAAAGTACTGTGAGCTCAATACTCATAATGATTAAATGGATACAGACCATTTTTCATGCTCATATATGAAATTTGTTTTAGAGGTCTTTAGCCAAAATTTCTACTGAAAACTAATTACAATGGTGTGGAGTCCTTTGGAAAGGAAAAACAACAGCAGAGAATGCCTAATAAGATAAGACTAATGAGATTCAACTAGTAAGAATAATTTTATTTAATTAAATGATTATCTCATTCCTATGATCCTGCCAAGGGAACATTTTTCTAGCTCCTTTATTATTCATGGAAGAAATAAAGCAGAAATATGACTAAATCCCTTTAACAAGCCCCTATGCTGGTTAACGGATGCATGTAAATCACTCTGATGAGGTCTTTACCTGTGTGCATGTGTTGCATTTACATCTGAGCATACACTGATATCTAAATTATTTGAACATATAAGGACAATCCACCAAATTGATAATTCAGAAAGATAACTTGGCTTCTCATCATGTTTACTATGAAAATATGTGTATATATATATATATATATGTGTGTGTGTGTGTGTGTGTATGTGTGTGTGTGTGTGTGTGTGTGTGTATATATATATAAAGTCAAGCAAAAATTGGCAAAGTTATATCACTGTAAGGACAATTCCTACATCATATCATAGACAAATGCTGGTATGCCAATATGTGTTTTAACCAGGAGCTCCAACTTGAATAAATTATAATTAATAAGAAACCATAACTAATAACTGCATCATTAGTAATACCAAGAAGGAAATTATACATAGTAAATTGAACATCAATTACATTGGTTGAGTGATGAGTTGCTTGGATATTTACTAGACTCATTGGGAAAAGCTCATCAGAGATATTGATAGATATGTTGAGCAGATGTCATTTATTAACTCTAAGGCAGGTACCAGACTTATTTTTAAATATTATTTCTCAGAAATCATTATTTACTGTTCTGGAAATGAAAACAAACATGTTGAAGAAAACATGTTGGTAGCTGTACCCTGCTTCTACGTAACGTTTCTCATTCCCTCACAAACTGCTTTATATTTTTCCAACTTGATAATCAGTGTTCAAAAAATTACTAAATGATCCATCTTAATGATGTTCTGTGAAAGTGCACCCTCTTGTGCTACTGAAGGACAAACACAAAGAAAGGTATCCGCATTTAAACCAAGGACACTAGGGGACAAAGGAACCCCAGTGGCCAGGAAAGCAAAGGGAGCCTGGGGCTTTATTCAGCACACTGGCTACAGGGGAAGCACGGAAGGGGTTAAGCACTGCTCTGGGCTGTTACTGCTCAAATAAAGTAGTTGTACTTGAAAATGCAGTACTTTTTCTCATCATGATGATCAGCACCTTCATCACCAGCAGAAAGATAATTGCTTGGGTCATGCTGATGCTGTTTATAATCCAAGAACAGGCAAATGGCAAATTTCATCAGTGGGGGACTCATTACAGGTCATGACACATGATAGAATGATAATGTTCCTCTCATGCTCTGGTGCTCCTGGAAAGCACAGCATCCACATGGTGTTCAGGTAAATAACACGCTACACACCACTGAGAAATCCATTCACTTCCCTGGAAGTTCCATTTGGAGCCTCCATGAAGGGCTGCAGTGTCAAACCTGGGACTGGCAGTGGCCTGGATTAATCACCAATTCTCTTGGAAGTTTCAAAGACCATGAAACAATCCTTATTACAATAAAAATATCAAAGCCACAAAGGCAGCACCTGCCATATCCATGCAGTGCGCTCAATTTTATGTCTATTATTGTGCTCACTGTCCTATAGCCTGGGTTAAGAAATAGGATTCTGCCTGCATCACAGACATGGAAGCTCAGATTTCAAGAGAGTAAGACATTTCCCCAGACACCTGGACTTCAATGCACTAATTTCTATATAAAGTACATATTTTGTAAATTATGTACACTGGGATCTAGACTGCCCATGTGAACCACCTCATTAAAATCAGGGACAGAGAACAGTTAGGTCCAGATGCCTATCTGATATGTTTGAAATCTGCACTAGGAAATGCACCATGTGGGTTTGAAAATGATCTGGATTCTACCCCTGAGGACCTTCACTGTTTCTTATTGATCTGGCCGAAGAGAGGCAAAGACTTTCCATTTCTTCTTTATTTGTACCAGTTGGGGGAGCAAAAGAACAAATGCTTGTGGGAAGCTCAGCTGAATGCGTAGTGGCCCATCCTAAGCCTGACATTTCTTTGAAATCTATTGATTGATTATTTAAAATATAGCATATCACAGTTATATTTTCACTCCACAATATATCATTTTTAGTAAAAATAATGTTTTACATTGTGTATCATCAAGGAAAACGATGCTGTCAGAAACTGTACCATGCTTGGTCTTACAGTGCAGCTAACAGCATTTGAGATGCGCCAGCGCTGGGCAAATGCTACAGTTCAATGATGGAGAGAGACCTCTCTCCTCCACTTTTCTTTAGGACAACCTTGCAGGCAATGAAAGGCAATTTGATGAAAAGCCAGGACTTGGGAAGGAATTAGACATGATATCCTCTTCCACTGAAAACAACCATGATAATTTTAAAAGTAAAGAGTGTGTTGCAGACTGAGGGGAAAGATAGGAGACATTTCTCATACAATAGAATGGTAGAAATCAATTCTTAAGCCTCACTCTCAAGCAAACTGGAGATACCAATGAGTAAGTTTTCAAACCAATAGTGCAGACAGGGCAAATGAAGCACTTCTGTATAATGAACTAAGCTTTCCACCCTTTCAATACACCAGGCTGGATTCACCCCTGATTCTTTACAAGCTTGGTAAGATACTTAAAACAAGAATTCTTTCTTCAAAGAAAAAAGTCTTATTTGTCCTAGATCCATCCTTGATAGCTTCCTGATTTGTTGCCTCTTTTACGTCATATTGTCATAAGGTGATGAAGGAAATTTTGACTTGCTTTCAGTTTGGAATAAATTTATTGATCATGCCCAAAAATATTTCCAAAGAACTCTCAAAACTACTTGCTATTTTATAGTAATTTAAAGAGAGACTAGTCCGAAGTCAACCAAAAAGTTGATGGCACAGTGGTATAATATGACCCTTTATTTATAAATCTGGAGTGAAATTCACTGGGATTCTTAGGTATAAAACTGTCAGAATTAATACTGAAGTCTTATATTTTAAATTATAGTAAATATTTTTCTAAGGTGTTTACAGGAATAAAAATCAAAATGATGACAACTGATAGTTATCAGTAGCAATCAAGGAGCAGCAGGTAAGTTAGCCAATGCAGGAAAGGGACAGAACCAGAGAAACAAATATTGCCTCTCAGCTTTGATCAGTATTCACAAAATGTCTAGACCTTTCCCATTTTGTGTTAACATCAAGAAATTAGTCACTTAATTTTTCTATAAACTGGAAATAATAAATTTCTTTATAGAGAAGGCAAAGAATAATTTAACTATCACTACAAAATCTTGCATGGCAAAACTTCAACTACTCTTTAAATTGTAGGCACTTTCTTTTTTATAACCATTTCGCATCTTTTGCCAAACTTGGGTAACATTGAGCTCAAAACTTTCCTTTCTGCATTCTTTTTGGATGTGTATAATGCCCCAAATTAATATCAAAATGAAGAGGTAAGTTTACCAAAACATGAAATTTCAATTTATGCTTTTCAAAGCAGAACTCTATATATTAAGCAAATAAATGTTAAATGAATTGTTTGGTTTTCTTTATCATACTGCTGACAGAAAGGAAAAACACAAAATTATATTGAAAAATTAAAATGTCTATATTGAAAGCCTTTTACACAGAAATTCTTCAGTTCATGTAATAAAATGCAATATAATATTCTCTTTTAGTGCAATATACAGCTTTTAAAATATATTATCTCTAAAATCAAATACTTGACATTTGACTCAGTATTTCATTCCAGAAAATGACAAAGAGAAAGGAACAGAGCCGGATCCTCTCACTGTTTTCTTGTAACTATACTGTTTTATAGATGAAACTGTCATAGCAAAATGACAAATACAACACATAAAAGAACAAAAAAGGCCAATAAATCAACAGTGACACTACAGCCCATTAAAATGCAGTCAGCTGGTACTGCAGAAAGAATAAAACTTTCCCCTCACTTTACATTCCTTCGAGCTGAAAAGGAAATTTCAGACTCCTCAAGCAAATCTTATAAGAGCTGCTAAAAATGACAACCAAATTCTCCTCGTATTCACCTCCTGTCCTGGTTCCCACAACCAAAATACACAGCACAAGTATCCATTGTGCCATTTAATCTGAACTGCACAGGAGGGTGCATAAAGATTAATCATTCATGTTTATGTGATACATTTGACAAAAAACAAGATATCTAGCTAGAAAATGGTAGTTTTAATTTAATCACTATTTCCTTTCTGTTGATTATCAATGTAAACAAGTGCTTGATCATTTTTTATTTATAAAGGAAGCCTTTCTTCCCTCAATTTTTACCCAAAGTTCCTTTAAAACATCTAATCTGGAAAATGACTCCAATTTCTATAGGTACTTTTATGATTCTGACTGTAAGTGAATATGTTAGCTTATTTCATTTCCTGGTAATTGTTATTACTCATAGTTCAAGATATAAGTGAATTTGTTGAAGCGAATTTACTTATGTATTTATGTTGATCTTAACAAAGGTCACAAATATAAGTTCCTTGAGAGAAAAGAACACTTGTTATAGTTCTTTGAATGTAGAGCTTTTTATACCACGAGTTCTCCAAGGGCATGAGAAGCTCATGGACGTAAAGGATGAATGAATGAATAAAATTACCTAATAATGCAGAGAACAGCGCTCAGTGCAGCTTCATAGAGTTAAATATTTCAGGGACTGAAAAGGCACAACTTTGACTTCTGTCACAACTGAATGGCATGCACTTCATCAATCTGTCTGAAGGGAAGCTGCAGAGGTGGCCTATGTAACTCTTGGTCCAGTACACCTCTTGAAATACCACCCGTCTTGACTACAATCATAGTTGAAATCTCCTCTGTGGCAGGGATGCTATTTAAAAAAACAAGTGTAGCTTGGAAATGAGTTCAGGCCTTCAAGGGGATTATATTATCTACAAATGACTTTACTCCATTGGAAAATAATAACAAGTCCCTAAGTGTATTTTAAGTGCCAAACACTGAGTGAGAGGTTATGGAAAGTTTACAGACGCATAGAATATGGCCCATTTCTATGTATTGGTACAAATAATAATTTAAATGCAATTGACAATCTGCTGAGACACAACCCTTAGCAGTCTAATGGCCAAAATCTTGAGAGGGCAGAATATAACTGTCTGTAGCTATAGAAGGTGCAGTTTTATTTCAGTGACAACATATTCAAACATACTGCTGAGTTTCATTATCCTTAGCAGTTTTGATTCACACAGAAGTGAATTTCAACTGAAGAGGATCATCTCAGGCAGTGGGCTGGAGAAACCATTCCCTGCAGCAGGGATTCAAAGTTCCCTTGATATACCTGACCCTATTCCTTAACTTTCCTATGGTGTGCTCTTCCAAGCTCACTGCACATGATCTCATATTGGTGGCCAGCACTCACTGCATTAGTTTCCTGGCTCTTTTAGTCTCACACAATTATTCCATTCCTTTTCTCTAGGTTATTGGATGTATTCTATTTCTTAGAGTGTTACTTTCCATCTTTTGGCCTTGTTCATCTCTCCTCAACCATTTCTAGTATAAATGGGTGTGTGTGTGTGGTAAACTGATCTTGTCTTCCCCTAATGAAAACACTTTAACTGGTAGCTACTGCCCTTGGGCTCAAGACCAAAGTCCTTAATGTAGCACACCAGGGCACAGTCACCCTCAGCTGCTTGCTCCCTACTCTCCAGCCACAGTGCCTTCCTGTAATTCTTCATATTTGGCCATCCTTCTTCCCACCACAAGCCCTTTGCATGGCTGCTTCAGTCACTGACTGAGCTAAAGTTCAGGGGAAAATCCCCACCTTTAAGCCACACCCCATCTTCCATTTCTGTGGCTGAGATTCATTTCAGCTACATCTTCATCTTACAAATACAGAACCTTGAGTCCACAGAATGACAGACATCTTCTGTCTGTATCACAGCCCTGTCATAGTTTATTGCTCATAATTAGTATCAAGGTTCCCTGGCTGGCCTGATAGGTGAAAGTATAAAATTATATAGAATCTGGGGACTGGCAATAAAATAGGTAATTCTGGTATAAGTTAGTTGACCATTCTCTAAAAAAAATTAACTTAAAATCAAATCTTTTTATAACCCTTGCCAAAAGAAATGGATGATTTAAAGTTGTGCTTTCATAAGTGAACTGAAAAAACCATTGGTTTATTTTATTTGAATGGAAAGGTCTACTGAATTAGAAAAAAATATATAACATGAAGAAGGCATGTTTGGAATTTGAGTAACAAAGGCAAAATAAGCCAATTTCAAAAGATTCCTGCTCTTAATAAAACTTGGTTGAAAACATCATCTCAACAGTGATAAAAGGTAGGAGCAAACGTTCTAGGAACACATTTAATAAGAAAGGTTATCAGGAGTTATTTGTTCTTTGGCAAATCATTTGGAATACCCACTGGGTATCTGCAAGCTACACTGGAAACAAGACAGATGAATTTTGGTTCCTGGGAACAGAGTCTTGGAGAGAGACACATAGAGAGAGAGACACAAGAGAGCTGTGACAGTGACTAAGAGCCAGCAGGACACTCCCCCTTGGGATAGTGGTGCAGAAGTCTTCTTTAAGGGAATGACATGGCACTGGCTCATAGATGTTGAGGTAGAAAAGAACTAGAAACTTTTTGAACACCATGATGCCACAGGTGGAAAATTCCTCCATGAAACCGTTTCATGCACAAAATTATTAAAATGTTTATAACGTTACCTTCAGGATATGTGTATAAGGTATATGTATAAGTGAATGTTGTGTTTAGACTTGGGTTCCACCACAAGAAATCTCATTAACACATGCAGATACTATAAAACCTGAAAAAAATCTGAGATCTGAAGCATGAAGATCTCTAGCATTTCAAAAGATAAAGGATACTCAACCCTGCAAGAAGAGGTCTAGGGGAACAGCAAGAGCACACAGAGGGTGCATAATACAGGCTATTGTTCAGGAGAAAAAGAAAGAACATTAGCACTGAGTGGGAGAGGGTGGCAGAGATGGGGGCCGGTGGGGACCATAGCCAAGGTGAGAGGCCTTTTATGCTATGGTATGAACTTTGGAAAGTGTTCTAAGAAGAGGAGGAGGCTGTCTGAGGCTTTAAGATGAGAAAGGATGGGACCAGAGTTCCATTTAGAAACAATCCACCTGGGCTGGAGCAGTGGCTCAGCAGTAGAGTGCCTGCTTGCCTCGCATGTCAGAGGACATGGGTGCAAACCCCAGTACCACATACACAACTAAAAGTCAGAAAAACAAAAACAGGATGAAAAAATAAATAAAAGTGATTCTTTCTCTCTCTTTTGAAAAGAAAAAGAAAGAAAGAAAAGAGTACACGTGCTCTGTGCCAAGTACATTAACTGGGGGACATGAGTGTGACTGGAGACAGTTCAAGTGCTTGGGCAGGAGTCTAGGTTGGGGTGGTGGCTGGGAGATTAAAGGTCTTGAATCTGTAATATATTTTGGAAGGAAACCTGGAAAAACTGTATTTACAGAGTACTCCAAATTGATGGGAAAAATCTTATGAGATCTGATTAAATAGAAAAATTTATCATTTTCCACATTAAGAATGCAAGGGAATTTCAGTGGCATTATTTTTTTTTACATTTTTTTATTAGTTGAATATGGACTTACAATTGAAGGATAATCATTATCAAACAATCAAGAACCAATGTATATTTACATAGTTATCCAAGGCTGATGCCACGTTATGGTTTCCCCCCTTGGGTTCCTCATGGTTCTGTTTCCCCCAAAAGAACCCCTGTGTTAAATTGACTTCTCGTGAAGGTCAGAGAGCTCTTTCTGAGTTGATTCCCCCATACTCCCTCCCTCCAGTCTCCTAGATATCCTTCCTAATCCCTCCCCCTCCCTGCCCCCTTCCCTATGTCTCCAGGTATCCTAGGCAAGGTTCCTCCTGTTTGTGTGAAAATTCAAACATGTTGAGGTTATTATTAGCTTAGCTATCTAACATACTGTTTCTGGTTGTATTCTAGCTTCCACAAATGAGAGAAAACATTCGGCCCTTGAGTCTCTGAGATTGGGATACTTCACTTAACATAATTTTTTCCATCTCCATTCATTTGGTTGCAAAAGCCATAATATCATTTTCTCTAATGGCCGAGTAG
Organism: Aplodontia rufa; assembly: GCA_004027875.1. Classification (NCBI taxonomy): domain Eukaryota; kingdom Metazoa; phylum Chordata; class Mammalia; order Rodentia; family Aplodontiidae; genus Aplodontia; species Aplodontia rufa. The sequence continues at coordinate 26,745 of PVKS010003848.1, forward strand.
TATTCCATTGTATGTATGTACCAAAGTTTTTGAATCCACTCATCTAGTGAGGGGCATCTGGGTTGGTTCCATAATCTAGCTATAGTAAATTAAGCTGCTATAAACACTGATGAAGCCACATCTCTATAATATGCTGATACTAACTCTTTTGGGAAAATACCCAGGACTGGGATAGCTGGGTCATAAGGTGGTTCCAGCCCTAATTTTTTGAGGAGTTTCCACACTGCTTTCCAGAGTGGCTGAACCAGTTTGCAGTCCCACCAGCAATGTGACAGTGTTACGCCTCTCCAGCACCTGTCATTGTTCATATTCTTCATTTTTGAGTGGCACTATTTTTAACTTGATGGCCTACTGTGTACCAGGCCACCTTTGAGATCAGAACACAGAAAACATGATATATATAGAGTTTCTTGATATATGTAAAAAAAAATTAGTGCTCCTTTAGGGAGCGTACATTCTAATGCAGGGGCAGTAGCAAATAGAACAGGCAAGTACAGAAGGCACTACAGAAAAGTGGAGAGCAGCAGAGAGAAATGCAGAGCACAGGGACGAAGTACTGTGGCAGGGAACAGCGTTAAGAAGCACCAGTAGCAAGCAGGCAGGCTTCTCTGAGAAGGTGTTCTGACCCTTTGTTGAGAAGTTAAGGAAAGAGTTAGCCAAGGGGATATCTGGGAAGGAGGATTCTCAAGCAAGGGACAAAGCTAGAGCCAAAGCTCAAAGGTGGGAGTATGGGTGATTCTAGGACACTTTCTCGTAAGTGTCCCCTAAAAGCCTGGGCGTTAAAAGGCTGGGTCACCAGGTTGAGGTACTACCGGAGGTGGTGGAAACTTTAGGTGGGTGGGGCCTAGCAGAAGATAGGTCACTAGGGACATGCCCTTCAAGGGGGATATTAGGACCCTGGTCTCTTCTTTTTACTTTCTTTGCTTCCTGGCAACCAGGAACAGGTGCCCTCTCCCAAGCAATCCTACACCATAGTGTTGCCAGGGCCCAAAGGAACAGGGCCAAGTGCCCACGGACTAAAATATCTGAAGCCATAAGCTAAAGTAAACCTCCATAAGTGGGTTATCTCAGGTGCATTGTTATAGTGACCGAGAGCTGACTAACACAGCTGCTATGTTCAAAGAATCATGAGAGGGGTATATGACTGGTGTGGAATAAAGTGGAGGAAGAGCAAGACAGGAAGAGTTCAAAAAGTAATAGGGGCCAGCTTCAGTAAGACTTTGTAGGTCATTGTAAGGACCAGTATATAGATATTGGAAGGTAAGTGGTCTAACTTTTTTTTTTTTTTTAAAGAGAGAAGGACAGTGAGAGAGAGACAGAGAGAATCAATTTTTATTGAGTTTTTCACATGGCTTTCATTGCTCTGACACTTAGCTGTGTATGTGGGTTGCTGGGCTTTGAACCCATGTACTTGCGCATGCCAGGCAAGTGCCGTAACCACTGAGCCACCACTCCAGCCCAGTGGTCTAACTTTTGACAAAGTTTTATCACATAACAAAATACCATTCAAAAGCCTCTGCACTCAAATATGATGTTAAAAGATAGGAAAAGATGAATAAGACCATAAAAGAATCTAACTTGGGAATTCCAGGTGTATATGAAAACTTCATATATGACAATGAGACATTTTGATTCTGTGATAAAATAACTTGATTTAATAAAGAGCACTGGTCAACTGGATATCTGTCTGGAGAAAAGTTAGATCTGTCTCCCAGCAACCCATCACATTGCATCAATAGTAATTTCTAGATGAATTCAAGAGCTAAATATAGAGAATTCTATGAAAATGTTATAAGAAAATTCACCAGAGCATATAACCTGAGACATGGGAAGATCTCAAGCAAAAGATAAGCCTTGAAGAAATATATGAAAATGGAAAACATTGGATTATCTAAAAATGGAATTTTCTTTATGCTAAAAGACACAATAAACAAAGTCAAAAGAATAGTGATTGACAAGGAATAGGTTAGGTACAGAGAGAAAGGAATGTAAATGGCCAGTGGTTATTTATTCTAGCTTTTGTTATTATCATTAAAAAGAAAAAATGAAGTGCAAAAAATCTGACTGTCCATTAAAATTGGTTCTCTCTTTCTCTCTCTCTCTCTCTTAAAAAAAAAGATGCCAGGACAAATTTACATTGCATAGTGTACTTTGGTGCCCAGTGAAATTTTTATATTTGATAAGGACACATACATTTAATGTCCAGCCCAAGTTTCCTCAGGCTGTTGCTGTTAGACTTCAATGATGATTTTTGATCCTTAGGAAAAGATTTCTGTGACCCAATGGCTGCCACCACATGGGGGCATTAGAAAGGCCACTGTGGCAAGGCTGCCCCCAGGACACCAGAGAGAAGGTTTTCTGAAGAAAGGAAGGCAGGGAAATCACTGGCATATAGGCCTGAGGGCTGAGAGGGGAACCTGGCTGTGGTGCTAGGCGGCAGGATACTCCTGCAGAAGCAGGAGGAATTTGGGGCTTAGCAGGCAACACGGACAGTGGATCTATAGCACACATCTGTCCTTTCTCCAGCCACACTTGGAAGATGGAAAAAGGGCAGAGAAAGCAGGGCTGGGGATAAACATAAGGTGTTGCAGAAGGCAAGGCAGCCAGGCGCCGGGAGCCCAGGAGACTGGGCTGTTGATGAAAACCTTAGTGAGGCCTGGAGGGGGTCAGGAGGGAAAGCTGAGGGGGTGTCAAACATGTGCTGAGGTGGAAGGACCCTAGGGCTCCAATCACAACACCTGGGACCAAACTAATTCCCCGGTCCTGATTGAATATGGGACTTGGGGCCTGTGCAGGTGAGTGGCATGCCCATGAGCTTCCTTTTCCCAATGCTAAGATGTGAGGATGTATCTCCCTTATGGGGTGTGGTGAAGCACTGGAAAATAACATACATGGAAGGTTCCAGCATGGGATTAGAACACGGAAGGTCCTCTGTAAATACTGTTTATTTTCTTCCTTGCTGGGGACCTTGTGAGTGGCTTCCATGTCATACGTACGTAACATGTATATATTTAAAGAATCTCTAATAGATTTTTTAAAAAGCTATATTAGGGCTAAAAATAAATTCCTTAGGATTTATTTCTTGGTGTCTTTGCCTCTACCCTGACAAAGTTCTCTCCTTGAGGGAATGCCAGCCAGGTTCAGCTGGCCTCTCACAAGGCCTCACTATGGCCTCGGAAAAGCTGAACAAGCACTAATAGGGTTTCTACTACTCTAGCCCTATCCCTAGATGGCCTTAAAATGCCTGCCTGAGAAATCGCAAAGCTGCCAAAAGAATTCAGTGTGGTCCTGCCAACACCTCAGGTTGGGGCCTCTGGCTCCAGCCTCTAAGGGAGCACTGCAGCCTGTCAACAAACCAGATAGGTTCCTCCTGAAACAACCCCCTCCGGGCTTTCTGTAATATTCCACTTCCCTAAGTCCTTCTCTCCCCTCTCCCTGCTCCCCTATTCTCTCTTTAAAGTACCCAGTTACCTCCTTACAAATCAGGATGGAGCTCAGCTCCTTCACCTACTATCAGCAGTTGCTGAATAAATCTATTTTTCACTGCTCCAGTGTCTCTGTGTTTAATCTTTGATAATACAGTCTAAACATATTTTTCAAAACTTGAAACAATGTGGAAATAATAGTTGGCTGGTTCTTTCTTGTAAGTACAATTTTTTATATCTATCAAGAAACTCTACATGCTCTGATATATCAGGCTTGTACCTAAATCCCAGAAATCACTTTATAAATATTTTTATAAATATTTATAATTATTCTAGGGTACAGATCTTATCATATTATATGTATGGGTTAAACAAATGGATTATATAAAATTTGTTGAAGGAAACCATCCTTCACAGCTTCTCAGAATTGGCTGGGCTATTAAACAGACACATCTTAATAGAAATACCCTAAACAGATTCCTAACATCAATTAAACAGTTCTTAAGGGAAGTTTTCTAGCCTGTTCAGCTTTCTGTTTTCTTCCCAAAGCAGTTCTATGTTGTGCATAACGAATCACAAGATAAAGGGAACAAAGCAGAGACTAGATGCATTTCCTGTTTCTAGAACTTTGTGTGTGCTCTCTGGAGTAGGAGTTTAGCACACACAGAGACCCCCACAATGGGATTAGGAGAATGTCACACCAATAAGACATTCTATTCTATTCTATTCCTTTTCACTATCTCTTAAGTCTGGTGCGTTGGCAAAGTATATTTTTAAAAACTGTGGGTTACACCCATTAGTGGAAAACAAAATCAATTTACTAGGTAGCAACATGATTTTTTAAAAATGAAATAATAAGATAGAACAGAAGAGCAAAATCAGAGTACATCTTAGGCAGTGGGTAGTGCTGGCAGTAGGGTTTGGAAATCTTTTGTTTCCACTAAATCTGCTCACGTGTCTATGTGCTTGACTGCATCATCATGCATTTCTTACTTTTGACCCAGGACAAATAGTTGAAGGAACAATGCCCAGTATAACACAGGACCTACTATGAAAAATGCCTGCATTCTATGGTTGTCACTCCTTTGGAACCCTCTGGGCATCTGGACATTCACTCAACAAATTCAATCAAGTAATGCTTTTCTTGTGGTTGGGCAAGTCCCAGATGACAGTGCTAGGTCACCAGGGTGATTGTTTTCTTTGGTGTCAGACAAGCAAGGCAGGCGCTACCCACAGCAAGGCAAGCCTAACTAGCATGTGGTGCCCACAGGTACAAGAGGAATAGTGATGTCAAGGACTCATGATCTCAAGAAAGCCTCCTCGTGGAAGTACAGTGCTGAACAGGATTCAGGGGGCAAGATGTCAGCACAGTTAAAATGAACCAAAAGAAGAAGAAGAAGAAAAAAAGCTGAAGGCACTTCAGAATGCATCCCTCCTGGATCTTCTATTGGCTTCCAGAAGGGACAGGATTGATCTAGTAAACAAAACTACAACTGATGAATGTGTCACAGATGTGAAAGTTCTGAGCTGACTCATGACCACTGCCTAAGCTGTTCAATATTACGGCAAAGGTTTTGAAACATGTGTCTTGTTTTCCCCCATCAGTTATAAGAAAAGACTGCTGTCTTTTCTTAGTTTTGCTAAATGATAAGTAGAATACGAGGTTTTCATTCATAATGGTATGTGTGTACAGAGATTTACTAATGTTAGTAAACCTGAGAGCAAGATGTCCAGGCAACCACACAAAGTAAGACTTCGTAAAAACTGTTGATCCATACCATGCACACAGAAGGTGCTCAATAACTGTCAAAAATGATTGAATGAATTACATCTCAGGCTTGCTTTCTAGACTGGGGAATAAATCTATTAAAAAGAGAGTATTACTGCTATCAAAGTTGATGGCTGGTACAGATGGAAAATGCAAAAAGAGATATCGCATCTCTTCTGGTAAGATGAACCATCAGGAAAACCAGCAAGCACGTATATAGCATCAAGAACAAGAGTTGGTTTGTTACTGGTTTGGGGGGCTTATTCAGACCCTTCATCATTCTAATCTCCAATAAAACAAAATAAATGACACAGACCACAGGCAGCCCTTAAGCAATGGCAGCCATATTGCGTGGTGACAATACGTGTGTCCTTCACAGACTGGATCCAAACAACAATATGGGCTGGTCATGAAAGTCTTTTTTTTTTTTTTTTTAAGAGAGAGGGACAGTGAAAGAGAGAGAGAGAGAGAGAGAGGGGGAGGGAGAGAGAGAGAAACAGTTTTATTTAGTTTTTCACATGGCTTTCATTGCTCTGACACTTTGTTGTGTACTTGGTGCTAGGGCCTGAACCCGTGTACCTGCGCATGCCGGGCAAGCGCCATAACCGCTGAGCCACCGCTCCAGTCTCATGAAAGTCTTAAGAGTGTGTGTTTTATTTCTTATCTTCATCATACAATATTCAAAGCTTCACTTGCTTCATGTCTAGTAAATACCATGCTACATTTGATGACAGAGGATTACAGGAAAAACCTGAGAAGGGGGTTATTTCACTATATTTCTCCTCTGTACTCCCTTTTATGATGGTGGGTTCAACCATTTTTAATGATTTTTCTGGTAAGACTGGTGCCGGCTCAGATATAATGGTGAGGAAGGGGGTCAAGTGTGCTGAAAGATCTCAGTTAACCCTGGAGACGGACACCTAAGCTTACACACAGAGCCACGGGCCAGTCTTTAAAGATCAGGGTTGTAGAGGGGAGGATTTCGGTGAAGGACAGACACCGTTCCTCAGGTACTATTCAAACGGAAGAAAGCAACAGAAGTGCAGGATAAGGGAGAGTCTGTAACAAGAAGAACTTCATTCATTAAAAGAAACATGCTTAACAGAAAACTGAAAGCAAGGGAAAGAGATATCAGTAATTTAAGATCTTTAGGCCCTGAAATAGAGAACTAAAATATGTATAGATATGTTGTGGAGAAGAAGTAGAATTGTTCTACATTTCTTTACCTTATCGAGATAGTCTATACTTTTTCTGTCTCGGCTGCTTTATTTTCTCACAAAATGATTTAAACATGTATGATTTCTTATCATAAGTTAAATTTAACCATCTTCTCAAATGGTAGGGGATTTTCATTAGTTTCATGTATAAAACCATTTGCTAGAATGGAATTGTATGGAAAGCAGTTGTGTTTCCTACGTGGCTTTAATCATGCTTACACTATCACAGGTCCTTCTGAAACCAAGATTTTGAGTCCTGCCCACATGACTAGATTAGAAATCTTGGTAATGACTTGCTTTTATAGCAGGACAAAGTCTTCTGGAGTTACTACCTACTCACCTGGGATCTGGAGTAATTTACAGGACTACATGAATTTATAGAGATGCTCATAATATTTTCAGAGGGAGTAAGTGTGAATGAGCTAATTTCTCTTGGAATAAAGAAGCACCCAGTTCAATTTCATGACTTTAAGCCATTTTGCTTTACTAAATTTTCCTAAATCAGTGTATTTGATGTGCATGTATATTATTGCTCTATATTAGTTCTTTGTTTTGGAACAAAGATTTGAAACCTCTGCAACAATTGTACATATACAAAAAATAATTTGGACAGTGTCATTCTAAAAAGCTTTGGGGCAGCTGTATTTAATAATACTGGCAGATAGCTTTGGGCATTGCTAATAAATGTGCACACTAGATACTTCAGGATGAAAAATAAACCTCTCTCACCCTCAAATCTCAATGACTTTTTAGATTAACTTGGAAAACTCTGAATACAGCTTTCTGAAAACTCTGAAATCCTGTCAATTGATTTAATTGCTACTGCAAGTCCAACAAATTTCATTTCTATATCACATTAGGCTAGAAAGGAACATACCAACAGACCAAACACACAATGAAGACATGCAGTGGAGTTGTACTTAACGCATGGATATAAATGTGCACACGGAAGAGGCCAAGCATATCACTTAATTTAATACGAGCACAGGTCTGTACCAAAGGTCTGAAACATTGTAAACAGGCCTTAAGCAAAGGAGGAAATGTAGAGGGGAAACAAAGCTGAGAAAAATGAGCAGGAAATGGGCAAGATGACTCATCTATACTTGAACATCTGACCTGTTAGTTGGCCGTCGCCTGCAGCAGGGGCGATGCGAATGTAAGGTGTTGTAAGCTGAGTCACGATAATCGCAGCTAAGGCAAAGGAGGATTTCCAGGTCAGCATGCATGAGGGAAAAAAAAGCCAGACTGAAGCTAGGCTAGCAAGAAGAATCCCCATCAGTATATCAAATTGTCTCAACTTTGTTCCAACAACAACAAAAAGAAAAGGAAAAAAAGCAAGGAAAAAACCCATAGCAAGGTGTTGAATTTTCTGATTTCTTTTCTCTTAAACAAGCACTAGTCAGGCAACAGGATTTCTAACTCTGACGCAGTTGCAAGCTTTGGCTGAGATTTTGAATAGATCAACTGAAGAGAAAATAAAGTAAAACAAAAAAAAATTTAGTACTGTATTAGGCTGAAGACTGAACTGTTTCCAAATGCAATTGAGAGTGATGTAGAGAGATTTGTTGCTAATTCTGATGATCTAAACTTTAGGCTTTTAATTTATGAGACTGTTTAAAATTGCATTGCTTATGTCACAATATTTTCTCTTCTTGCTAAAATCACCTTTGTAAAGGATATTATCCTTTCACTAAAAACATTTTTATGTAGTTCAGTTTCTCTGATAACTATATTGCATGCAGATTTCCATTTAGAAACCTTTGTTTCCTCAAATTAAGAGAATAAAACAGTGTGTCTCCAAGTATTACTTAAAAACAGAATGGAAAGTACTAATTGCCTTTGCTGTAACTGTCATGGTTAACATGTGACCAAAGAAATGATTAAGATTCTTGAAGCGGACTAGGCTGTACACCTCTACAGTTGTTTTTAAGTGGCTAACATTTATGACACACAGATATTGAAAAAAAACAGGAAATTAAAACATCAGTTCTAACATGATACAGCTGGAAAATGATGCAAAGAAAAAAGTACTGGAAAATTAAGGACAGGCTTACATGAAAGATTACTAATTTACATGGAACAGCCTGGGTGCTATTAGAAATGTGGCAGCGAGTAAGGAAAATAGATCATCTACCATCTGCAGACAATTAAACCCAAAACTGCTGCTGCATAATATTTTGAAATATCCCTCTGCACCATTCAAACAGTGTTGCTTCTTATAACTACACAACTGCAGCAACTGAGTTTAAAAATGGGGAGACAGTTTTTCATATGTTATTAATGAATCCGTTCTAGTTTTGCTAAGTGAGATGAACAAACTGGTTAGAGAATAGAGAGTTCCCAATGCATTACCCAGACAACTTTCTAGAGATGACATATTCTGCAGTTTTGCATATTGATATACTTTGCACAGGGGGAAAATGTTATTTCTAAGATTTATTACAAAGTTGGCAGCAATTCCAAGTTCTATATACATGATATTTTTGCTTGGTCATAGAGTATTGTTGTTCAACTCATACTCCTGTAGTTACATGTTACTTACAGGAGAATCTGACCTACTCTACTTTTCAGAAAAATGATGTTGTTTTATTGAAAAACAGAGATCTTATTTAATATCAAAAAAGACAAATGATATAAACAAAAAGTTACTTGAAAATCACTATTGTGGACAGTCAGGCATCCACAAATTATAAAGAACTCAAACTACAACCTGAGCCTATGCATACCATATAAATGGTACATTACAATGTGTGTCAAGAAGAATCGTTATGTAATCTCTGTGCTCCTCTTTATAAAGTGTACTGTTCTTAGTTCAACCAACACACTTGATTTATTATAAATTGCTTTAAAATGAGTCAGTAGGTCCACATCTTACTTTTACAAATAAAGTTTTATTGGGCCAGGTACAGGTATATGCCTGTAAATCCCAGTGACTTGGGAACCTGAAGTCACAGGATTGCAAGTTTGAGGACAGCTTTGCAAACTAGTCAAACCTTGTCTTAAGATAAAAATAAAATGGCTGGGAATATAGCTTTATGGTAGAGCATCTCTGGGCTCAATTACCAGTTCTGAGGAAAGAAAAAACAACATTGAAACATGACCAGTGGCAATAATTTAGATGTTGCTTATGATTGCTTTTTCTAGCAAGGCAGAGCTGAGTAGATGTGATACATGGTCAGCAAAGCCTAAAATAAACAAATGAATACATACTGATTGTGATTATTATTATTGTTTTGGGGACTGAACCCAGGGCCTCACAAATCTAAAATATTTATTATCTGGTCTTTGATGTAAAAAGTTTGCTAATTCCTTCCTTAAAATATCAATAAGAATGTATCATAAAACAGAATATCACTAAATTTGGCATAATAAGGTCAGAAATTTCAAACCTATACTTTGAAGACAACATTTGGTAGTGATGAATTGGGATCTCTTCAGGTACGGAGGTGCGTGTGTAAGAATAAATAATTCCTCGAGCAGATCACATGTCTCAAGTGCCACTTCTGTTGCATGTAAGTGGATCTTTTAGAATTTACTGAGTCAGCATTTACCAAACTATTTTGCATGATCCTGGTACTCCCTGAAAAATGAGTTTGAGTCAAATAAATGTGGGCAGAATAAAGAATTTTATGTTTCTTCTTTTTAGGAACTTCTCAGGGGACTTAATATATTCCTGAAGTACATTATGCAGACTATTTGAAGGAAAGAAATCTTTTTCTCTTTGAAATTCTGTATGCAGCATGTATATGTCCATAGTTCTAAATTCACAGCCTAAATAATAGCAGATTAGCATATATGAGTGGCCTTACTATATAATTTGTTTTCTCGTGTATGGAATACGAGTAATTAAAAGGAATCTTAATTAGTTTTACATCTCAACATTCTTTTCAGTTCTTTTATCACGGCACTTTCATTCTGTAGCATTATGGTCTAGGAACAATGTTCTTGGAACAAAAGAATGAAAAGAAAAACAGTGCAGAGAAACTTCTCCAAGAGACTAGTGATTTAAAAAAAGAAGCATTCAAATTTCTGAATACGGTTAGAATTTTTATCAGGACAAAAGAAATCCTTCAAAGTTTTCTCAAGGTTTTCCAGCAAGGCTTATTGTCATTTAGTTCAATTTTGAGTTAAATAAAATACTAAACTAACGGTAAACTTTTTTTTTCATAAAATATTCATTTTAAAGTAAATACAACATCGAAATAATAGTTTGTTTTCTTGCTAAGGTTTGTGATCTGATATCTTTACTACTTTTGGAAAAAATTTAGCATGTGTTTGTATATAGATTTTCATTGACTTCTATCGACACTGCTGTTAGCCAAATCATAGCAAGAAAAGGAATAAAATGAATATAGGACCCCCCACACATATCAAAAACAAATAGCAAATAACAAACAAAAACCCCCTAACTTTCATGAACTCAAAATCTCCAAAGTTGATATATCTATGTATCTATATCTGGAATTCTTAAAAATTAGTCTCTGCTTGACAAACAGTATGAATTCAAATAGTTTAAAAAATAAGTGGATAAGAGGAAATCATCAATGATTACACTGTCAAGGAGAGACATAGGTGGTATCATATTATGGAAAATATCTTACAGAAGATTAATGTAATATATATTATTATAAATTGGTTGTCATTATCAATTAGAATGAATACACCTCACTTAATATAAAAAAGATCTTACTAATAAGAGAGACTTAAATTTTTTAGCATACCCTGTGAGTTTAGAGTTTATCATCCATTGAACCTTCTAAAATTAACATAAAAGTTTCCACCCAACCAGTTACAATAAGGTAGCCATAAAGAAAGAAAACACACACACTAATTGATAAGACAGAGTTGGACCACATGGTCATGAAAAGAATCCAGTTATAGAAATATGAATTTAATTTAAAAAAACTTTGAAGAACCTAAGAACAGTGAAAAGCTCTTACATGCACTCCATGGTATTGGGAGGCTCACATCCAAACATCACATATATCATACAGTAAAATGCCTTCACTTTTTAACTCAAGAGGGAATATTCTGTAATGAATTTGTCTATAGTCAACAAACTATAGTCAGATGAACCTACAGGGACCTCATCTAGATATACAAATTAAAGGAGAATGCATAAAAATATAGGCAATCCTCCAAACATGTGGATATGCAATAAAACATCGAAGTTTCCCATGAGACTATATTCTAGATGATGAGTGTCAAAATATATCTTTGGAACATGATTAAAATAATCACAACATTAAATTTATAAATAGTATGAAATATATTTTTAACAGACAGACCCTTACTTGAAATTACAAAACTACTTCTTTATGAAAACAAATCCACCTCTTTACTTTTCTCTATAAAGACACTTGTCAACATTTGTTTCATGAGAACACTGGAAATCTTCATGACTCAAGATACTGCTTAGGAAAGCTGTTCAGTCTCTGAAAACTCAATTAAGCCACCATGCTGTCAGCAGTATGTGGCAAAACACACAAGATGTGTGAACTCTTAAATTACAAACATCTTTACTGCACGGTACTAATGAAATTATTAAATCTACCTATTTCTCTGTTTAGACTAAAGAGTTAAGATGGAATGGCCTCCTGAGTTGCAAAAAGAATTTTTAGTATAAAAGAAGGGGAAAATATCTCATTATAAAGGAGGTGAAACATTATGCTGTGCTGTAAAGGGGAGCTGCTGAATTTGTCCTTGAACTTCATAAAGCAGCACAAAATGGTGTTTTTTGCCTGGAGGGAGATTATCTCCCAAGGTTTCCTACTGTACTATGATTTTATGAAACAGAAATCACAATGTTAGGCAGTGAATATTAAGTTCTGTTTTCTTCTTTCCCCCAAAGAGGTTATTTGGATAGGTTTGTTGCTGTGTAAATGTTTGCAAATGACTCAGAAAATATGAGTGGGGAATATTCAGCCAATCAGGTCATTTGATTGCCTAATCATCCTTTGGTGAATTGAGAAACAAATTACAATATTGATGAAATCTAGCTGATGGAAGAAAATGATCCAAATCACCATCTAATTCAATCTATTGTAGAAACAGCAAACTTGTCAGGTTTCCATATTTATTAGTGTGTTATTTATATAATTATTTAACTGTGTGAATCAACGTGATGAGAAACAGTTCATTGTTTTCGCAATAAATTGGGCAGTTACTCAATTCTAATAAAGGGGAGGTCGGAAGCTTATTCTACAGAATAGTATAATTGGCCAGAGTTTCTGCTGGGTGAAAAACCCTGAGACACAGTAAAAAAGAATCTCTGGAGTAGGAGTTGGAAGGCTTGGGATCAAGCCTTGACCCACAGATTATTAGTTAAGTGACCTTGGTTAAGTCCATTCATGTCCAAATATACACATTTTCTTCATCTTAAAAGTTAAGAGTAGTAATACCTATCTCCTTTTCCACAGTAATGGAGAAGAAATAAATGAGAACACACATATGAAAGTTACTCCAAAACTATCTGCTATGATGTTAAACATAAGGCATTATAAATTGGGCACCATGGGACTAGATTTACTTTTTCAGACCATAAGAGTAAGTGGAATGTAATAATGTAATATTTCAAAAGTCTTGTTCTCTGGGCTGGAGTGATGGCGCCCAGTGGTTTTGGCAATTGCCTGGCATGTGTGAGGAACTGGGTTCAAACCCCAGCATATCGTACACAACTAATTGTCGGAGAAACAAAAAACAGATGAAAAAATAAATAAAATTGATTCTCTCTTTCTCTCTCACTCTCACTTTAAAAAAAAAAAAAAAAGAACTGTTCTCCAGCACAGCCCTTTGAGTTGCATATCTAAGATGCTGGAGGGTACCTGGTTCAAGGGCTTTGGAATATTATGATAACCAAAAACATTTAAAACTAACTTACTTCAATAAATAAAGACATTCATCATCCAGTACAATATGATATACAGAATTGAAGGTTTTAAAATCAACAAAAATAAATTCTTGAAAATAGAACCAGCGAGGACAAATTACAAATGAGATGAGCAGCTTCTACAATGACTGCACAGAAAATACAAAAATTATTTGTTAAGCTAATGCTGAATGAAAAGGTCACATATCAGGGGCTGGAGCGCTGGCACAGCAGTTATGGTGCTTGCCTGGCATGCGTGAGTACGCAGGTCTGAACCCCAGCACCACATATACAACCAAGTGTTGGAGCAACGAAAGCCACATAAAAAACTAAATAAAAATTATTTCTGTCTCTCTCCTTTCTCTTACTATCCCTCAATCTTTAACAGTAAAAAAGGTCACATATCTTCATGAAGCAAGGATGCAACGAAGATTTTGAAAATGTACATGCATATCCATAGCATATTCAAACTGTTGCCTGAAAGCTAAACAACAAAAAACAACTTTTATCCAACAGGGCTCTTCCAGCATAAGCTGATGTAATCTCTTGCCACAGACCCAATGATGCCTTCTTCCCATCATTTCTAAGTTAAATACATAGGACCTCCTCATACTTGCAGTTACCCTGATGGTCTGAAACAGTATATTTAATTACAATTATTAATTTATAAGTAAGCCTCATTTTTAATATAGTATTTTATATTTTCAAAGCATTTTCTCATATACTTCATTCTGTAATGTTTGTCACCTAAAGACTGATGAGACATAATTGCTCATGTCCAAGTACATACGCCTCTTTAGATTTTGTGTCAGCAGCACATGGTGATTCAACCTATCTATAGCTCATCCTTGATCACGTTTCTCAAAATTTTAACCAGGCCTGGGAAACAGAAGTTGTACAATAGCAACACCTGGCTATTGGGCTCTGAGAATCAGGCATGGTCAGTGAAAAAAGCTCATGTAAACTTGACTTTATAGTGCTATTACAGTTAGATCAGTGCTGAAAAATAGCAGGTGTGTCTGGTGTCACACACCTGTCATCCCAGGTACTTGGGAGGCTGAGGAAGGAAGATCACTTGGGCTCAGGAGTTTGGGGCCAGGCTGGGTAACACAGCAAGACCTCATCTCATTAAAGAAGCGGGGAGGGTAAATATTTTACTCTGTTACATATGAAAACTGTCTAAATATAGTTTTACTAGGTATAGTGCTCTATGATCTAAACAAATCTCATGTGTACAGATATCACACAATATTGATATTTTAAAAGAACATTTAAAAAGATAAATGTTGTAAATTTCTTGGAACATAGCAGTATGGATTCTTATTATAAAAAGTATCTATGTGAAATACTCAATGTTAACTGCCATAGATCCTAGAACTTCTATACATATACACGTGCAAGCACACAGATATGATACATACACACACAAACATGCACGCACTTATTCAATGAAGTTGCAATGCAAGAAGTTTTGAAACACGGTGTAAAGTACATTTTAAGAGACATAAGCTCGAAGATCACCCCACAATTTCAACCTACCTTTTGTGGCCACTCGGACACAGTCGATTTTAGTTTCCTGTATAAAATAAAGAGGGAGAAAATTATTATTCATATTTTATGTAGAAAGACAGAACTATCTGTAGCTTGAGTTAAATGACACTGATAAGGGAAGATCTCATTGTTCCAGGTTTTATCATACAATAGTTACTCTGTGAACCACGCTCAGATACATTTTCTGGCTCCAGGGAAGGTGATGTTGGCAATAGTGCTACTGATAAGGAGGGAGGGAGAAGTTAAACACAGTTTATCTCTACCTACTGGATGCTGAATGCTTCCCCAGAACATCCTTGTGCCCTATGCAAAAAGCACTGCAGAAGAATATTACACTCCAGAGTCCCCCTTTCAGTGGCAGAAGTTAAGTAGCCAATGATACCTAAACCTGTGCCATGAGAGAGGGAAGTGATGGACGAATCTGCAAAATGTTCCCTTCTGTCTAATGAGACTTAAAATCTTAACAGAGCTGTAGTTGGTCTGAACAGGAAAGGGAACAAATTTCAGATGTGTGACTCAATGACAGCTCTTACTTTGTTTCTGTCTCATCTTTCTAGAGCTGTTTTCTCTTAGAGGAAAAGAAAAGATATCTAATTTAGTCATAGCTACAGGAAGCATAAACTCTTACAGAACTGAAGAAAATGGGAAGGAATATGCTGAACGGACAGATACTGTGGAGATCACAAAACTTCAAATGAGCTGAATGCATGTGTTGCAGATACAGGGCTTCCCTGTATAAAATAGTGAGCTAAGCAGAAAGACTAGCCAACTTTTGGTAATAAAAAAATTGGAAAATAAAAACCATCATTGTTGACAATACACTCCCCTCCCCCCAAAAAAAAGAATATACTCCTTTCTTGCCCTGAGTTTCTCTAGATGAAAATAATTTGAAAAAGAGAAACAAATTTGTTCACAAGTAAAAACACACAAATGCATGACTTCATTCATTTACTACCATCTTACTTAAGCTATGTTCACATTAATAACCCAAAATAGCCTCCGTAAACAGTAATTGATAAAACTTACCCCATTGGCTCTACTAGCAGCTTGGAAATAAATTCGGTAGCTTTTATGAGGGAGGAGGGGAGTGTTCCAGTATCCATTGTATGTCTTATTGTCACCAATAGTAAAAGGCTGAGCAGCTTGGAGGCTGTCGGCTGGAAATTCTGCAGCAAAGTAGTACTGTGAGTTCAGGATGGAAGCATTCTGGAAGTGAATTGGCACTGGGTAGCACTTTAAGACCTCTGTTGTCTTTTTAGTTCTTCGTGGACGTTCTTCCTCAACAACTATTTGATAAACACTAGGGGAAAAAAAGAATCATTGATGATATCCTCTCTCACCCCCTCTGCCTTTGACTGCAGGGAACCGTATAACACAACTGACATGAGGAACATGCTGAACACAGCTGATAAACGTGCCTAGTACATGAGGGCCCCTCACTCAATGCTTGCACATAAAATGGGACAGTCCCTCAGAACTCTCTCACCCTAAATCATTTGCCAAGCTTTATTAAGAGAAGCAAAACCGAACATAATCGAAAACAATTTGAAACTACTGTAAGCAGTTTACGAACATTACCCTTTTCTCACATAGAACTGAAGATGATTTTTAAGCCTACCTGATAATGAAATTATATTAATGGTAACTTTATAAAAAAGGCAATGCACCATTTTCTTCAAAGATATCTGCATGAACATGTTAAGTTTTAACAAGTCATAAAAGAAACATGCAGTGGTCTGTCATAATTAAATTTTACTCTCCCACCTTTTCTTATATTCCTTTGCCCTTAACCAAATTCAGATGGCAGAAAGAGATGATATGAGAAAACAGAGATGAGGGACTGGAATTTCAAAAGCCAAGCTTTGGAGTTACATTTGACTTGGAAGAGAAAAAGGAACAAGGCCACTTGAACCACATGTAAAGACAAGAGGGGAAGAGTGCTTCAAATAGGTCTAACAAGGATGCCTTTCCCACCAAAGAGCAGAGCGCTCATGCCTGCTCACCTGCTTCTAATATCTTTGAATTCTGAAGTCGTTTTAGGACAATGGGAGAAACTCTGAACTGATGTAACTTTTTAAAGATACTTCACATTTGCTAAAATGATGAACATTTCATGCATCTTTTTTTTTTTTTCTTTTTGGAAGACAAACAACAAATACAGTTTCTCCTACTGAGATAAACTAAATCTTGTCATCATTCACCAGCTGAACCCAGATTAGATTAAAAGTTCTTCAGGAAAAGGGGATGTGTCTTTATCTCACAGTATAGAAAAGCACCTTGATTCCCTGAAACAACGATATGATTCAAGAGTTGCTGAGTATAGCTGCCCATGAATACCAACAGAGAAGCATAGGAGTGGGGGCCCACTTCCACCTCCCTGGGGAAGGCCTCATTGGTGTGAGCGCTGAATCTGCACTCAGGCAAATGTTTATCTCTATGAAAACAACCACTTGGTGCAAAACGAGTTATGAGTGTTGTCAGTTTATAATTCTAAGTAGAAATCAACATCACAGTGATTGCCCAGTGCACAGCTAGTCCAACATGTTTCTAATGTAAACATAAAGTTAATTTTGACATTTAGACCATTGAAGGAGGGTGGGAGGAGAGAAGGGAGATAGGGACTTGCTATTGGGTGTAGTCATGTAAGATGCTCCACCAATATGGTAGACTTCTCCCTGCATGATAGACACAACATGAAAGGACGCAGAGAGATTCCTCCTAAATTGAGGACATAGGATGCTTAAGGATGTAAGGTAGACTTTAATTTATTTTCTCCTTCTCCTTGATGTCTTACATCTACAAATACTGGGATACGGTGCTTTAAGGATTGACCTGCAAAGACTTTGACACTTCATCAGAGGTGGGCTTAGCATGCAGCCAAGAGAAGTGGCATAGGGTCACTGTACATGCATCTTCCTTGGATTCCCTTGGGAAGCCTATTCTTGGAGAAGCCAACCAATATGGTCCCACAGCCTGAACCTGCCATGCTGGAGGACGTGTGTAGGCACTCTGCTTCACTGCTACAAGGGCTCCCCACCCCACAGACACCATCTCTGGCAGCCACCCGTGTGAGCAGCCTCAGGTGGTCTGAAAAGGTTGTTTTAAGCTGCTAAATTTGGAGTAGTTTGATATAGCAGCAAATAAGTAGTTCCCCCTTATCTGTAATTTTACTTTCAATGGTTTCAGTCACCTTCAACCCAAAAATATTAATATTTTTTGCTTTCTGTGGTTTCACTCAACCACAATCCAAAAATATCAATATTTGTCTTGATTATTTCAAGAGAAAGTGAACACATTCACATCATATAACTATTATGGTTTCATTTTATAATTGTTCTATATTCCAATTCGTTATTGTTCTTAATTTCTTACTATGCCCAATTTACAAATTAACCTTTACATAAATATGTCTGTATAGGAAAAATAGTGCATATAGGATTTGGTACCAACTGTGACTTCAGACGTCCCTATGGGGTCTCAGTATGCACCTGCTGCAGATGGGAGGGACCATAGTACTAATCTAATCTAAGGTCATGTAATAGCAAGAGTAAGGGTCAAGAAAGTAGAAGATGAAATGCCACCTGCTCTGTAGTACAACCACAGATGACAGCTATGGAAGGAATTTAACTCAAATGCTATTAAAAACAACACTGGGAAAGTGACCATTCTCTTGAAATTGCTTTTGTAGGGTTAGAGACAGTGCATGGGTCTAGGCATTGACTCTAACTCTACTAATATTAGTTAGGGGGATCTTTAATGTGCATCTTATAAATCTAGAATTTTTATTTGACATACAAGAGCTTCTCTCTCAAAATGGATAACCCATAAGAATAATTACTTGCTTTGCAAAGGGAGTTTCAATTTGATAAAATATTTTTTTAAAGACAGTAAAAGAGAGAAAGAATCAATTTTTTTTTTTAAATTTAGTTTTTCATGTGGCTCTCATTGCTCCAACACTTTGCTGTATATGTGGTGCTGGGGTCTGAACCCATGTACTTGCATATGCCAGGCAAACACGATACTCACTGAGCCACTACTTCAGCCCTGATAAAATAATTTTTAACAGTGGCTTCCTTCAAAGAGTTAGCTTTTCTAGTTCATTTACAATGTAACATAATTTTCAAAATCTCTACTTAAAAACAACTTTTTAGAAACCTATACATAAGACAAAGTAGAGAAATGAAGATATATATGAAGAACAAAAATCACAGAAATTATTCCATCCAGCACCTGACCACATAGATGTAAGTTTTATTGACATGAAAACCAAGGTTCAGAGGTGAATTGCCATTCTACTGAAGTGGCAGGGGAGCCCGGATGAGATCATGTTCTTCATCACTCATCCAGCCAATGTTCTCCTTCACAAATCCTGTGAAAGCCACTGATGTGACATGTCTGCCCTGAGTGAAATTCCCTGCAGGTGCAGCCAATACGCAAGCTGATGTCTGCTTTCCAGAATCACTTTGTTTTGAGTGTTGTGTAAAGATTCTTTCTCTTTTATCATTTCAAGAGACTATAAATGGTAATGTTACCTTTGACCTCAATCTCTTGGGCCATCTGAATCTGTGACATGAATCACTTCTAGGGAAGGATCCTGCACTCACTGTGACTTTGCACCTGCTGGAATCTCTTCACCTTTCTCGCTATGCAAGGGGGTCCCTTTGGTTCTAAATCTACTCCATAAAAACATCAGCACAGCCATGTCTGGACTTTCCAAGCCCCAAGATTCTGGATTCAGACACAAACCTCCATGTTTCTATTCTTGCCCCTAGGCCTGGGCTCAAGTGTGCTTTTAAATGCTGTTCTCCCCAACTGGAGAAACACTTGGGCACTCTCAGCAGGAAACCTCTCATAATATGCCAGAGACCCTCTTTGACTACTCTCCCATATTGAGATGCTTTGCTCTGCTCCAAACTCAGAAAATCATGTTTTTGGTGAAGACTGATAACCACTGGTGTCCTCTTATTACTATATTCAAAAGTTTTCTAGCACCTAGAGGAGGAGGGCTAAAATTTATTCATTTTTGTGTCTTGCTACTCTTGGAATGGAGTGTGCTATGAAGTACGTATTTTTAAAATCATAATATAATCCAAAAGTCATTTCCATTTTGTTTTGGGGGTACGTTACACATTATATGTGCTGGTAAGGGGAAAGCTAACTGCTTTTTACAAGAGTGCTTTGTATAACTACATCTATCCTTCCTCTATTCCCACTCTTGACTCCATTTCTCACTTCTCATTCCTCTTTTCTCCAACCTTGCCACTGTATGCGATGTGTGTGTCTATTCATTTACTAATTCAATAAATATCTTTGAGTGCCAGTCAATGCCCTGCTGTAACTCAAACATACAATTTATTGTTCCCTAATGAGACACTTCTTAATGAAACAAATTTTTCTTCTGCAATTTATATACCATCTAAGTGAATATGGATGAAAAAGTCATATTTTTCTAACTAGCAATTTAATGAGGATTAGGTGAAAATTTAAATACAAAATGATCATTTAATGGGCCTCCCTTTTCGCCAGCTGGTATTGGTTATATTATACACTCTACTCCAGACATATTACTTTTTAAATGGTTACCATCTACTCATCTCCAGATATATTAAAGAAAGAACTAAGTTGACTGGAGCAATTTCAAACCCCAAATGTCTTTTCATCCTTGCTCCACAAGACAAATTAGATTTGCAAGCGTCCAGACCTCAAATCTATTTGCTCTTTAATAATTTAAGCACTGAAAGGTCAAGCAGCTCTTTTCTATTCCCCTTTATCAAAGTCCAAGTGCTAATGAAAAATAGCTAAATCCTCTCTGCTGCCCAATTGCCATACATTGCTGTCTCCCTGATGGAAATTAACATATTATTAGCACCCAGGTCAATGGTACCTTGACTCAACTGTATGACTGGTGTGTTTTTCATCTGCACGAATAACATCATTTCACTAATCAATTTCATAAAAAGCTTCTCATCCACAATCATAATCTCAAAACTAGCTTTGAAAATCTTACTGTCTGGTTTTTCTCAAAAGAGATTTTTCTTTTCTTTTCTTTTCTTTTTTTTTTTTAGAAAGAAAATTCTCAAGGATAGGAAACCAATCAGAAATTTCTAGCTTAGTGAGGTGAATTAAAATTCTATTATCCTTTTAATGTATTACTAAGGCTCCTTTTTTTTTATTAAAGTTGTACCATTCCTAGCACTGGTCTACCACTATTCTAGGATTTAAAGTAACATAAAATCTTCCAACTGCTTTTGCAATATTAAAGTAGAACCCATAGTAAAAATGAATCGGCTAAAAATGTAACATCGCTTCTATCAGAACCTGCCAATGGAATGAAATTTAATTTAAATTTAATTTATGCTAGGCTTTTCTACAACAAAACTCTAAGACCTTTAAAAGGAGAATAAGAAATCTGCATTTATATAGAATAGCACATGAAGTATAACCTAGAAAAGAGCATCTGAACACCTTTCATGTACTTTTTTAAACTTGAAAGTTCAAATGTGATAAAATGTTTTTAGCTTTTTCCTAACTTTGAGGTCTTTGAGAGGAAGTCTACAGTAAATCTGAAATTGACTTAATTTTTTTGTCCTAATTCATTTCAAGATTAAAACCTTAGTTGTTAAGTCCAGATAACAGAAGCAGGGACAAGAAGAGGAGAGAGGCAGAAATACAATGATTCTTCCATTGTTGACTTTGCTAATCCTTTAAAATGCTAATCTTTTCTGATCTTTCCAGGGACTAGAATAGTGCTCATTTCATGGTACCTATTAGTGACTTTTGCCTTGTTTTATAAATGTGGGTACAAACAAAATATTCTATCGTGTACAAAAAAGAAGAGAAATGAGTTTTGACAACTTTCTGCAGATTAATTTTGAGATGTGGGAAGATCAAAATCCTAATTATATGCAAAATTAGTGTATAACTAAGGTTTATTGCCATGTAACCACACAGAATTTCTGCTCGTCTTGGTTTTTTTTTTCCCTTTTCAGGGCTGAGGACCAAACTCTGGGCCTTGCGTGCTAGGCAAGCGCTCTGCCACTGAGCTAAATCCCCAACCCCCATTTTGTTTTTTGTTCAGATGTAGCCATTTCCTAAATCTGTCAACACTTGCTAAAATAATACCCAAATGCTCCAGATAACCTAGAAAGATTTAACTAAGTTTTAAGAAGTATGTCACCAATTTAAAATCAGGAAGTCAACATGTTGTCATCATGGTTACAATCCCTTAGAGCCTGGGATGAGGCACTATCGTTGAGAGAGCTGACCTAACACTGCCCTGATTATTAAATTATGAATGATAACTGGTAACTACTGTCACACAGACAATGGCATTGGTAACACACTGCCAGCATGAACGCACCTGTGAGGTTGACTAGTCTGTGTTAGCAACTTTAATTTCTCTTTGTCCTGCTGTGATCTTAAGAGTGGTCATAAATTGCTGTGGGATAGTTGTAGGCCACCACAAGCATATTTTATGTTCTCCCAGCCATAACTCATAACAAAGAGCTTTCCTGGCACCAGTAAGTTGCTGGTTGCTGTTGTCCTGAATATGTGTGTGTGTGTGTTTCTGTGTGTAAAACCATGCTCATTTAATACCCTGCTGCTCTGCTAGTTAGTGATAAAATCTGCTATAATAAAATATTAATTACAGCTGAAAGGTTGGGTGAGAAATATGAACTCAATTACAGTCCCATATTGCGAACAAAGGGCAGGGTAAAAAAACCTTTTAGTTATGGAGGTTTGGAAATAAAAAAAAAAAAAAACCCAGCACATTAGACTCAGGCTGAGAAGCTCTGTAAAAGGCCACCTGTCATTAATCTTCACAACAGGCACCACATTTTGAGTAAATTAGTCCTAGATAGAACATCTTAAAGAGGGATTTCTCCTACTCTGAACAATGAAGACATTTTCCTTTGCACTTCCTATTTCACCTGTTTACCATAATTTAATCATACGATTTTCATAATAAACACATGTTTATAAAAATTACAATTCAAGGTCAGTTACTAATATGAAAGTATCTTCCCTGAAATAGCCTAGTGATTGGAATAAAAATTGAAATACAATACAATCAAAGCTCTACCAAATATAGGTTGAGAGCTTTCTCAATCCAAGAATCCTTTCAGAAAGTTCTGGATGGTGGAATATTTTGGATTTTCGGACTAGGGATGCTCAACTGGCAATGTCTATGTAAATATCCCCAAATGTGACCAAATCCAAAATCCAAAAGATTTTGGGTGCTAAGCAATTCAGATATGGGATAGTCACCTTGCACCTTTGTTTCTGTGTTTGCCTTCTATCCATTGCAGAAAAGCTTCACTGCTGCAGGAAAGGTGAGCTAGAAAAAGATGTGACCATCAAGGGAACAAGTGCATCCAACAGGAGTGCCACTGAGAAAAAAATTGAAGTGGGAACTGCCATCTATAGGTGACAGATGCCAGAAGGGCCCATAAATCATCAGGCCCATGGTGGGCCTATCAGGTTCTGACACTTATGACTCCCAGTACAAGACTAGGCAAGTTGTGACAGCAATAGATGAGAAGAAAATGACTTCCTTTTTGTTTTCTCCATTCTGTCTTTCATCACATATCAGGCCTTGTTCCAGGTACAGGAGAATAAAAAAGGTATCAGGCACAGCTTACCTCTGCCCTTAGGAGCCCAGTGGAGGGGTGTTAGAAATAGGTCACACCAAGGAAGAGCTACCATGACAAGAAACTGAGACGCGTTTGTATGAAGCACAAAGTTACAGGACTCAGGGCAGCAGTGACAATCTCCGCACCAAAAATCTCTTTAGCATCTTCTACACTGAGGGCATCTGGCTAGGACCTAGTGCCCAATCATTGTCACCTGCTGATCACACCTAAAGGCTGATTCTGTACTGCCGACATCACTAATGCTGTCCTCAAACTGAAAACATAACACAACAAAACAGGGCACCATGAAGCATACTTATAGTCCTGGCTACTAAGGAGGTTGAAGCAGGACTGCTTGAGCACAGGAATTCAGGACCAGCCTGGGCACCATAACAAGATTCTATGCCAAAAAACAAAAACAAAAAACTCAAACACCGCAGCAACAAACAAACAAAAAACCCAGTTCCTTTCATTCCCAGCATAAGCCCCATTCATTACAGTCACTAGTAAAGACCCTTTGTCAGTAGCATGGTAGGACAGAAGGTAATGGTGGGCTCTATTGGAGACATGCCCCAAAGGCCCCCATCCCTGACTCACCCTGAGAAACCCTGAGTGTCCATCTTTTCCTCCCTCAATTCCCATACTGTCCAGCTCCTGAAGAACACCACAACATGGCACCACATGGCATGAAAATCAGGTTAGTGGTAAGGCCACCTGTGTGTCTGAGGTGAAATAGAAGCATGCAGGTACTGGGGGTGGGTAAGAAAATGAGCTTGAACCCACACATGGTCTCAGTGTTTTCCCTTCTCCCTCTCTCTAAACTGTTATAGGCCAATTTGTAATTATGGTTTCTACCTCAATAATCACTCCTCAGGTTACAAGATCCATAATTCCTCAATTTTGGTACTCCACTGCATATCCATCTTCATCATTAAAGAAACCCCAAAATATTATATTAGTGCTTCACTGATTTTGGGGGGGGCAGGTGGGGATGGGAGAATTTGACCCCGAGAGTCATTTGGGGCTTCTAGTGGCCTCTCATCCTGTCTCCCCTACAGGAGGACTGGACTGCTGACCACACTATGGGGCCAGGACTCACCAGTGCGTCTGCCCAGGAAGCCCTGTTCATAAGACTGGTGCTCTGAGCTAATGCACAAAAGCCTTCAGAGGCAGCTATGAAAGAAAAGAAAATATGAGAAACAGGGGAAGGAAAGTTATGCACGATATTTTCATGCAAAAAAGCAAGTTGGAAATGCATTTTGAGGGAAGTTAAATTAAGTTTCCTTGTATAAATGTTCTAATACCTCTACTCTATCATTATTATCTTTCCCTTGCCAGTTTTGCAGCTTCTTTCCAAGGGTGCTTGAGGAGCAAACTTCATTTCCAAAATGAATTTTCAAAGCGATGACTGACACTGTCATCCAAGAACCAATGTTAATAAAAATTATCTTTGTTTCCTGGCAGTAAAAGAATCCAGAATCTTACTATACAGCAAAACGTACCTAAAAACAGGTGAGGGAAGATGAGAGAGTAGAGGGATTCAGTAGCTTGTTTCTGTTCACACGTGCTGGGGGCAACTCAGCCACAGTGAATAATAATAAAACAAGCTAATACCGGATATAAAATTTGAGGAATGGAATAACATTTTGATCTTTGTGACTCTGTATGCCCAATGCAAAAGGAAGATTGTTAGGCTGGAAATAAGAGTTCTTTCCTAAGACAATTTTAGCAAGGGATAGAACCTTTCTGCAAGGTTTCAGAAGTGGGACAGATGAACATTTTGCCCTAATGGTTTAAGATGCTCCTATGGTGCACATTTCTTCAGTAATTAAAGAGGACAAGCTCAACACCTACTTAAAAGCATCTCAAAAGAACTGGTACTGGGCTGGAACAATGGCTCTGTCGTTACAGCGCTTGCCTGGTAAGCGAGTTCAAACCCCAGCACCACGTACACAACAAAGTGTCAGAGCAATGAAGGCCACATGAAAAACTAAATAAAGTTGATTCTGTCTTTCTCTCTCTCTCTTTCATTGTCCCTCTCTCTTTAAAAAAAAAAAAAAAGATTGGTACTTTCCTTCTTGATTCTTTGGTGGCAATTAAAAATCATCAAAGGTAAAAGCACATCTACACCAACAACAAAGGAATGATAAGTTGGAGTAAATTCACTAAAACAATTTTGTCTAACCTAAGTTTTCAAAATTACTTGGCTAAACAGAAGGTTGTGATGGAAACTGGCTTGAGAAAAAAAATAGCTTAAAAATAACAAAGAATGGGCTGGAGAGGTAGCCCAGGGGTTACAGTGCTTGCCTGGCATGCATGAGGACCCAGGTTCAAATCCCATCACCACATACACAACTAAGTGTCAGAGAAATGAAAACCAGATGAAAAACTAAATAAAACTGATTCTCTCTCACCATTCCTCTTTCTCAAAAAAAAAAAAAAGGAAAAAAAAAAGAATAACAACACTGCTCCTACCATTGGGATAAACCCTAAGGATTCCAATGATTGTAATCTAGAAATAAAGGTGTGAAGTGTTTCCTACATATTTGAAAAGACAGTAAAGAAAGGAGATCAATTCACAGAAATACCTTGTCTGCAAAGGAACGTATGGCCATGTTGCTTCCTAAGAGTAAGCAGGGAAGATGTACTCCGATCAAGGGGAGTGGGAACAACAGAGAACCAGAGGAGAGAAGGATCCGGCTCCAAGGAGGTGGCAGGGGCTTATTGTTCATGAGACTTATAGAACTGTGCATAGGGCTTAATGGTACTCAGAAAGCTCACGGCTTTGGGGTGAGAGTGGGCCAGTCTATTAACCTCCCCCAACCTCTGGTCTTTCAACTGTCAAGTGCAGCTGCTGGCATGCTCTAGATGATTAAAATTCATTTCATAAAGGAGCAACCAGAGGCTTGGCACACCATAGCTCCTTACCCCAAGCAACAATTATGATTCATTTTTTATTATAGTTATTACTTAGCTATCACATGCTGCTCAGAAGAACATAACTGAGGTTCAGGAATATTATACTAGGATCCAGAAGGTGTCCCAAGACACAGGTGGAATAATAGCATCCACACCAGGAAAAGAGTGAACAGTCATCATCTGTGTTAGAGGCTGTCCTGGCTGTGTACGTGTTCACTCATCCTCTAGTTGCCCTTTCAGGTAGATATTATTACTCCTTGCCTCTAACTGAGGAGAATGAATCTCAAAGTTGTACAAACAGCCCCAAGGTTACAGGCAAGATTTTAACCCAGGAGCATCCAATTCTATACTGTGGTTTACTTTTTTATGGTTCTTAACATCTTTGCATCTTCCTTTGCTGAAAAGAGCTATCATCTGTAACTACTACAATTGACAATGTTTCTCTTATAGCTGGAGTGTTTGGATGGAACAACAGGGCTCCTACAACTCTGATGATTTCAGAGTGAAGGAATAATATTAATGGCAACTGGCAATGATTAGAAATTCTAAGCATATTAATAAAAGTAAGGAATAAAGGCTGATTAACAATCAACATGTTTTGTAGGCAAATCATGATATTACAGTTTTACTCTCTAACCGCCTCAGCTTATAAGGATTTTCTACCTATATTAACCCTCCTGACCACGCTGTGATAGAGGAAGGATGCATATTTGATGGCAAATTTTACAAATGAAGATCAGACAGAGTTTTCAGGGTAACGCAGAGTCGTACAATTAATAAATGACACAGTGAAGACACAGGCACAGAGTATTCTTTGAAGGTGTGATGCTACCTTTCTGAGACATTAAGTTATATGAACTGCTTCATCTGAGAGAGTGGACTTCACTTATTGTAAATGCAACTGGGGACATTTGGAGAGAACACAGAGACAGTATCCCTGAGCCCAGGCAGCTGCCTCCCAACCAAAAAGCGCCTGGCTTGGCAGAGGTGGGGAGCAGCCACTTGAAAACCAATCCACTTTCCATCTGGAAGCCACACAGGCTCATTGACTTTCTGTGAGTCTGCTCCAGAAACCTATCTCATACGAAAATGGTCTTATTTTTCCTGATTAAATATCCTTCTAGAGCATAATTGCTTTTATAAAAATAAAAACAAATATAAAGTAGTTATTGGGTCTTGGCAGAGAACTAGGATTGGAAACACAGAAGTAAAATCAGACAGTCCTTGCCCTGGGGGAGCTGGTAGCTCAGCAGGGCCAGCAGCACTAGCAAGTGGGTTAAACCTAGGGTGAGCTGGCTAGGACAGAGGCAGGGCTCAGAGAGGCTGAGAGCCCAGGGAAGACCCAAGAAAGCAGTCCTCTGGGCCAAAAGATGCAGTGGAGTAGAAGTGGGTAAGTGAGAGAGGGGGAGATGAAAGGAGTGAGAGTGTAGGTATGTGGGTATTCAAGATAGGAGACAGGACAGAGAAGGAAAGAGAAAAAAATGAGAGTCCATTAGGGAACACCAAACACAAAATTAAAAAAGTGGCTTAGAGGAACCCAGCACTTTTTTTTTTTTTTCAGTACTCAAGATTGATTCCAGGGATGCTCTACCACTGAATTATCCCAGTTCTATTTATATTTTCATTTTGAGACAGGGTCTTATTAAGTTTCCAAGGCTGGCCTCATACTTGTGATGGGATTTCATGTGTCACTGGCTCCAGCATAATCTCAGTATTAAAAATTTATAGTAGTCTCCCTCATGAGCAGTTTCACTTTCTGTGATTTCATTTACCAGCAGTTCAAAAAGATTAAATGGAAAATTCCATAAATAATTCATAATTTTCTAATTATGAGCATTATGATGAAATGTTGCACCATCCGACCCATGTATCCATGCTGTATATGCCACCCAACCATTAGTCACTTAGAAATGACCTCAGTTATCAGACTGACTATTGCGGTAGCTTGTGATCTGGAAACTCTTATTTTACCTAATAGCGGCTCCGTGCAAGGTAGTGATGGTGGCAACTTTAAAAATGTATATTGTTATAATTGTCTACTTTATGATTAGTTGTTATTAATCTTATGGTACTTCATTTATAAATTAAATTTTACCATAGGTATGTATGGATAGAGGAAAACAATAATATATAAAGAGTTCAATGTTATACTTGATTTCAGGAATCCACATAGGCCTTGGAACATAAGTCCTACAGGTGAAGCAGGGACAATGCTGTTTACATAGTTTCAAGCTGGATGGCTTGTGAGGGGCTGCCCCTGAAAGTGCCTAGATTTTGGAGGCTGTGAATGACAGAGGAAGTCTGGATTTATGTTCAGGGCAACGAGGATGGGATGGGTTATGAAATAAGAAAATAAAAGCTCCTATAGCTAGTGTGGGGCATGGCTTGGAGCTATGAAAAAGATACAGGTGTGGCCCAAGGCAGTGACTGATGGAGGTGGAAAGGAAAGGTTAAAGGGCATGTCGGGGGCTGTTCTCACCCATAGAGGTAAGAAGCGAGGCAAGTGTTCAGAGGAGGCAGCGCAGGTCTGCAAAGTCGCAGTGACCTGCCTGAGAAAGTCTGAACCGTGGCCGTACCTTATTTGAAGTAATCTCTTTGAATTTCTCATCTCATTTAAATAAATAAAAAACTGTTTCTAGGGTAAAGGCAAGGAATTTTTTTATGCTTCTGTACTCTGTAAAAGGGTCATGGCATTTAGCTTTTATTTAGATATAAGAATATAATTTCAAAATTCTGTTCCTGACATGTATGATTAGTTACACACAGGTCTTGGGCCTATAGTTTCCTATCTGTAAAACTTTTCAGGTGATAATTAATTCTGCCTGCAAGAGAAGGAAGAGGTTTAACTCAATAAACATTTATTGCATACTTAATTAGGTTGGAGATACTGAATGATATTCTGAAACAAAACTATGAATCTCTGTGTGATCTTTCTGCATTCCTATTACATTTACATACATTTTCAAAACTGTTTAGCCTAGGAAAATAGTTGCCCTTGACGTTAAGTCCATAAATCTAGTTAGTACTCCTGAGTGCTAGCCAAATCTCATGTGAGCGTTTTCAATTTTATTAAAACTAAGGAGACTACTGCTTATGTGTCTTTAACTTCTGTCTCAGACTTTTCTGTAAGTTTCTCTTCTACCTAATGAACTGTAGGTGTCCTTTTGGTTCATTAATGAACCTGATGGTTACCCTGACCTGATTTCCAATTTCCATTTCTGGTCTTAGCTTCCATATCACATTCTCAGGAAGACACTAATGATTTCCTTGCACGGATACCTTCCTCCTGGCACAGGCTTGTAGAGTACCCTGTTCATTTCTAGATAGCATTTATCATGGTCCTAGTACAATGACTTGAACATAATACATTTTCCATAGACACCTAGTGAATGAATGATGAACGAATGTGTGAATAATAGCCTAATGTCAAACCTGAAACTTCCTGCAACACTTTCCAATGTTGTGAAGGGCAAAGATTTTTAACTAGATACCAGTAAAGATCTCATGCTTCATTGAGAAGAAAATTTGCTAATACTGGACAGGAAAACACTTACTAGGTCAAAACAGAGAAGTGTAAGAACTGGACATAAATAGCTAAGGACAACACAAAAGGGCCATGAGCATATGAAAAAGAAAATTAACACCTCTTTCAAGACTTTGTACAATCTAACAGATGGAAGATTTAAATATTAATTTAATTAAGTAGCTGAAAACCCAATGCAGGTAAGCATCACAAGCAAAAGATAATAATACAGTTTTGGATAGCACTGAAGACAAAGTTTAGTATACTTTAGTGTGCTCATAATAAATGATTGTGTTGTGCATATTTATAAGAGCTGGTTAATGAAATGCTCTGCTAAGCATACAAAGCAGAGTTCATTACACAGCTATGCTCCTTCCCTAAAACAACAATAGGATCTAAAAGTACCATGACCAGTTGAGAGCAGGGAGTGCCTATGAGTTGGTTGCTTCTCAGTTCTGCAAGTCTAGGACTCTAAGCATAGCACAGTAGCTGTCAGTATCTGTCCCCTATATGACTTTATCAGCCTCTATGAACTTGGAATCTTTGCTCACATATATTTGTGATTTTAACACTTTAAAAAATGAAGGTGAAGCATCTATAGTCAAGTCATTTAGTCTTGGTCAAAATTTCCAAGATAATCTCTCTCAAAGGTTCTGTCTTATTGGAACACTCCTAGAATTTTGTCTCTTAAACTTCTTGAAATCAGCAATTGTGAGTAAGACAGTAGTTTCCCAAAGCAAATAGTGTAAGCAGCTCTAAGATTCTTAACCAAGACAATATATTCTTCAGTGCAAGCCATTCACAACCTCCTGGTGCTCTGGGTTTATAAATGAAGCTATATCTAATTTATTCAAAACACTGTTAACATTTACAGAAGGTCCAGATACATTTGGGAAGAAACTGAACTGCCAATGGAAAATGAGACCAACTTTTATGCCTCCATCCCTCCACCCTGAGGAATGGCTTCCGGGCAGTTGGTCAGTGTGAGGGGAATGACCCTGCCCTCACTTTGGGGAGGCAGTCACGGGTAATGCATGATCTTCCCTGCAAATGACACTTAATCAAAGGCTTTCATGTAATCTGCAGTTTCAACTTCAGACATTCATTTTTCCAAAGACAAGCTTGGGTTCCACTGGGTAGAGCAGGAACTTTGAGCAGTACTCTCAAAATCTTGGGTCTTCCTTGGCCTCAGGCAAGAATTAGGCACAATTATCCGCTGAGCAGACTGCTAGCCTTCCTTTGCAAGCTGAAAGAAGCATTTCTTAATCTGGTTTTCAGTAAACAAAGACATTATTTGCATCCAGCCAGCAGGCACTGCAGATACCCCAAACATAACAAGCTCATAAGTGGCCAGCACAGGCTCCAAGTCAAGGGGTGAGAGTGACACAGTGCAGGGAAAGTAAAGAGAAGCAAAAGAGAAAGATCCAGATGGTTCTGCTAAAGAAGATGGATTGATAAAACTACAATCTTTTAGTGCATTTGAAAACTGAGATTTAAAATCATAGAATTCGATATTTCTAATGAATTCTCAGAGTCCATGCTAAACTCATTTTTCAATTTCTAGTGTTCTAATATTTCCTTTAATGAGACTTTAAACAGTATTAATTGCTTTGATTACCCACTATAGTCTCTCTCTTCTTCTAAAAAGGACCAAGAGTTTTTGATTTCTCTATATCCTGTTTCTAATGAAAATCAATACACGACATGCATCAGACCCCTTCCCTCAGGGCCTTGAAGGTTAGTGGTATCTCAGCTGGGCCCAGGGAAGATGACCTTCTCCTCCAATCTGTCTTCCTGCCAGTGTCCTATCTGGTTTCCGAGCTCCCCAAGCCCTCTCAGGCTCCTCTCTGCTACTGCAGTTCTTCTTCAGCTGTTCCTTACCAAGTCCCTCCTGAGGTCACTCCTCAGTATGGAGCCGAAGACCCTCCAGACAAGCCCAATCTCCCTTGCCACTTCCTCCTTCCACTTCTCTCTAGTTGTATAACATTTCTCATTATCAGGTCAGGCTCACCTGCTCAGTCCTGAAGTTCCCTCTTACAACATCTGTCTCTTTTTAATTCCCTGTCGCATAACTAACCTTCCTGGCAACAAATCACATGCACTCCATATCACAAGCATCCCATGAACAATATCCATCTGTCAAGATTCAGCTTTTTGGCCCAGAGTCATTTCCTCTCCAAAGACTTAGCTGACCCTCTGCTGTATGGACTACCCCTGCTCATGCCATTGGTCCCAGCCCTCACTCCTGCTAGAAGAGACCAGATCACATCTTGGTCTCTCTCCCACCGAAACTGTTAGCCCCTGGAAAAGAAAGCTAAAAATTCCTGGAGTAATAAATAAATATAATCTTAAGAATAACTTGGCTTTGTGAGGTCTGGGTGAATATTCCCCCTTTTCAAAATAATGTTGTCATTTCAGTAGGAAAAATATAATAATGGTATGAATTTCAATGTGAGTAAATAACTATATATATATACACACGTATATACATATATATACATACGTGTATATATATATACGTGTATATATATATACACAAATCACTATTTAACTGGCTCCTCTAAGCCAGGTTAGAACTCTTGAACAAAACCACGTTGATTAAAAGAGACACAATCTAGAATTTCAGGAGTGATTCCAACATAGTCATTAATATTTATAGTTATCATAAATACGTCACTTGTGTCACAAATATTGTTCTTTTAGGAAAAATTATATAGTTGTACATAATGGTGTGAACTATGTTACATATTCTTACATATACACAATATAATTTCAAAAAACCATTTCCCATTATATCCTCTTTCTGTTCCCTACTCTCTCCCCAGGTCTTTTTCCTCTCTTCTACTGATCTCCCTTCGATTTTCCTGAGACCCATCCCCTCAAAATTTATTTTTCTCTTTCCTTTCCAACATCCACATACGAGGGAAAATATACTTCCTTTAACTTTCTGAGTTTGGCTTATTTCACTTAATGTTCTCAAGTTCCATCCATTTCCCTGCAGACAACACGATTTCTTTCATTTTTCTTTGTGCCTGAATAAAACTCCATTGTGCACGTATGACACATTTTCTTTATCTATCCACCTAGGCTGAGGAGCCTGACTCCTGAAGGGTGAGCAGAGCACTAGATTTCCTTGACTCTTCACAGAAAGGTCACACTGTGAATTTCACTGTGCTGCACAGTTTTCTTTTAGCATGGATATAAACAGAAGATCAGTTTCCCTTTTTTTATGGCTAAGTTTATTTCAGCTGAGCTGGTAATAATTGTAATCAGAGGAACTTGGGCTGTATCCCTGTGGATGAGTGGCTGCTCAGCAAGCATGAGGCTCTGGGTTCCATCACCAGAACCACCAACTAAATAATTAATAAATAAAAACCATAGCTAGGTAATGATTCCAGGATCAACAGGCAGACACCTAACCTTTGTTAAGTTGTATAGAGCTAGGAAGGTTCACTCCTCATTGTAAAGTCAATTCCTGAAAAATTGCAAATGCACAAATAAACAGGTAGCCACATGTAATCAAATTTCAAAACACATAAAGAAATTAGAATTTACAGGAATTCCACTCACTGCTTTCCTGAGAGAGGCAATTTCAAATCCATAATTTCATTTTCATATAAAATTAGACTTTATCATGATCTCAGATTTGAATAAAATGAGACAAACACAGGAAAAGCTTAGGGACAAGGGCTACTCTTGTGAACAGGAACAGCACAAATGACACAGTGATATGGTCTAAGGAGGGCCACAGCACAAGCAAACACAAAGTATGAAGTGTTTTAAAATTTATTAGCTCATGTAATATTCAGAAGAATACCATGTTGTTGGCATGTTCAGAGGCTCCTTGCAAGAAGAAAAGAACAGAATATCCAAGAAGATAGTTTCCATGAAATGAAAGTTTTTCTTTGGACTTACAATTAGGCTGCTACTGCTTTAAATTTTTTTTAACTTAAATATCTTGTACATACTTTCTATGCCAACAGGCATAGTTCCTAAAATAGACAGCTTCTTAAAGCACAAACAATGCATGATCATCTCCTGTCTTCACTAATAATAAAGACCCCACTCCTGTTTCCGCTCTCCTACTCAGGTGACTCAGATTCAGACACTCTTGTGGTGCGTCCCCTTAACAGAAATGGCTGATTGATAACCAGCTGGGAACATGCAGAAGGCTGATGGCCCACAGGACAAAGTCTTATTTCCCACATATACCCAGGATCAGATTAAGTATTTCTAGAAAGTATAACACATTTTCCGAAAATAAATATAATTGCTTTTCTGCCTACTTTTCCTCAATGGAATGAAAACTTGTTCTTCATCTTGTTCTAAGAATTTGGAGTGGATTTTTCAAAGAATAACAAATTGCATAATGAAAAAAAAAATGGAATGTTTAATCTGCTTTTAATTTTCTGTCTAAATGGTTATAAAATATCTGATGAGTAGTTTGAAAAAATGAGAAAATACTAAAGTTAACAATGAAGTTTTAATATCTGCACATTTTCATAAAGCATCATGCAAAAAAGTCTGATAGAAGTGTAAATGAAAATAACACACATTTTAAAGTCTATTATGATAATGAAATCAAAGCAAATCAAATTCAATAAAAATGTGGACACATTACATGAAATAAATAAATTCTTGATTTCTGTATTAAACTAACGTCATTCAGTGTTTGTTACAGATTTTTAATTAGAGAGGGTTTTGGATGCACAAAACATTTGCACTTTCCCAACAGAAATACTTATCTCACTTGAAATCTGAATTATCTAGGATACATCCTTAAAAAAGGAAAGCCAAAATAATTTCTCTTGTTCCTTACACTCTCATCTTTTCCCCATTCTTAATATAATGAAGTTATTATTAGCTTTATGATTTTGGGCCCTGATCCTCAGCAACATAAATTATTCATAAATTGCTCTTTGTGTATATTGAGGAAGTATTCAATTATAAGGACACTCATAGTATGAGAAGTTACCAGTGACCAAAAAAAAAAAAAAAAAAAAGGCATCATTAAAACAACTGAAGTGGTCATTATTTGAAAGACAAAGTGGCCACATCCACACATTGCAAATCAGTTTTGATGCTGTGGCTGTTGGTGTAGCTCCTGCTCACCTCCCCATCCCCATGGACAAGCAACTGTAGGAGACATTTTCCCCACTCATTGGTTTCTCCTGAAAGAATGAACTAGAGAATGAGTACATGCATACAATGGTGATCTTTAAAAATCTCACTGAAATCAATGCCCGAAGATTTAATTAGCATATTCAAGTATGGTATATGCTTCTTTTTCTAAGAAGACACATACCTCCAAAACATTTATGAACATATTTAATCAATAATGCCTAAAGAATAAAAGCAAGAGTCATCTGAAAACTCTATCACATAAGAAGCAAAAATATGAATGAGTCTCATCCTGTAGAGTCTGAGAAAGTATAAAATATTAATGGACATTACACACAGTAGAGAATATATACATATATATATATTCTCTACTTATATATATGTATGTGTGCATGTGTTTTCATGAGCACAAAACAGCAAAATTTTGTTGGGGCAAGAAAAGCAAGCAAATTATGTAAAATTTATCCTTTATTTAGAACTGCTTCTATTGCCAAGTTATAAGGGTTTTCTCTGTTGGATCGTGTCTACATATAATGCATAGTGGAGAGGAGAAGAGAGAAAAGAGATGATTCTAAATGAGTAAAAGAAAATTAAGCTTTTCCCTGTCTTATTAAAGAAAAAATTGAATTCATAAACATTTAAAATTTTATCCTTGGTGCTAGTTTACTAGCTGGAATGATAGAATTTGTGTTATTCCTGGCCATCTCAGGATTTAAATAATTTTATGTGACAGAGCTGATGTGCTGATCAATAAAAAGACAACAATCATTTACACCAAGAGTTGAGTGCAATTTCAAGAATCTGCTTTAAGCAAGCTGAGCTTTTGTAGTGGAATCGATATACAACCACCTTACTTAGTGAAGTGCATAAATGAAGAATGACTGAATTTTCAACACCAATGAATACGGATCAAAGAAAAATCAAATCAATTGAAATAATGGGTTTTGGAAATCACACAATGACATTATTCTTGAATACATAATACTGTGAAAAATCCAGGAAAGCAAACAGATGTTCTTTTCCATTCCCCCTCTTTCTTCTAGTTTTATCTTATCATTTGGGAAAAGCTTTCTTGTACTGAGGTTTGATTACACACATGTTTTGCAAATTTCCAGATGTGTTCGAATGTTTTCATCTATATTACAGCTTCATATTTTAGGTCCATGTGATTCTCTAATCAGAGTTCTTCTTTCTCTAAACATTAAATGAAATTGAGAATTTTAATATACTCCATTCAAGTTGAGGAGATTGTGGACATTTTTTTCCCCAAAGTAGTTCTTCTAGATATACTGGTCTTCTATCTTTTCAATAGATAATCAGTCCCATTATGTTGTACTATATAACGAATCCCTTGAAGAGAATCCTCACATATCTATTTTAAAAACCTTGACAGGTGAGGTTGAGATAATTTCATCTCTCAAATTTGTGCCAAGTTAATTTACCCTTTGAAGACTGTCATCCTTCCAGTAAAGGTGGCATCTGTAGAGGGTTTCCCTGTAAAGCCTATTAAATAATGTCCCACAATAACTGTTCTTGTTCCCAGCATTACACATGTGGATGATGAAGACAGATAACAAGTTTATTAATCTCAAAATGCTAATGCCATGAAAGAAGGTTAATATGGATGTAGACAACAAAGTGACACTGACAAATTCAAGGAGTATTCAATCAATAAGAAGGTTATGTTTAATTGAAGCAGAATACTGATGAACTTCAAAACGAGGGTATTATGGTAACTGTGGAAGACAGTGTGACACTATAAAACCAAATCGTGGCAGAATTTAGAGAGCTGGGCCTGATAAAATGATTTGGAGTCTGCAGTGAAAATCATGTATTTTGAACTCAGACAAGCACTTGAATCTGATCTTTTTTAAAAATAGACTTAAAATAGAAAGCCTGAAGACATCTACAGCTAGCTAACAAGTAAGGTCCCAAAGTCTCCAAAAGCAGCTAGAAATGTTGTTTGTAAACAACAAAATAATGCCTTAGCAAAGCAGATGATGGAAAAATTGAATAGCAGTTTGGAATGCACCTGACACTTTAAAAAGACAGAGAAGGAGGGGTGGAAGAAGCTAACACAGATTGCTGGAAGAGAAATTACTTCAAAACTTAGACTTGGAAAGATCCACGCCATGGCATGAATGGAAATATGAGTGAAAGAGTTTGAAGGTAAAATGCAGAAAGAATAGAAAATATGGAAGAGGAGTCTGTATAAGAAGAAAATAGAACCAAGAATAAACACCTGTTCTTGAGAAAATAGTTAAGATTTGTGCTTCCTTCAGTTCAGAGGTATTGAATCGGAGTGACCTCTAACCTTCCATTTGCTTCTGATTCTGACTCCTCTACTAATGACCTGTTATTGTTGATTCTGTGCAGCTGTTAAGTTGGTCAGGCAAAAAAATGAAGTTCTTGAGGCCATGGTCAGATCATACATTTTTTTGTAATGAAAATTCATTTTTTAAATGAAAAAAGGATGAAGATTTTTTCAAATAAAAATTTGCATGATTCTATCCTACTTTGACTTCACTATCAACTAATACTATTGTTTTTACTTTTGACTTTATATAGCAAAACTTGCATTTTATTAAGTAGAAATATGTCCAACTGTTGGCACTATGATACTGCAGTGAAAATGTGATCGAAAAGAGCCAGATTTTAAAAAGCTCATGAAATTAAAATCCACAATAGGAACCCAGAAAGAAACCATAAACAGTGACTCGTGAATGTAAATGTTTCCTTGGAATATGCTATTGAGAATAATAGACTTCTAAGAGAGTCTATTTCTGATAAGACAAAGGTAAAATATCTAAGTCCCTCCTCTGAAGCAAGTAGAAATTTCATTTATATAGATTAATGAGCTTATGACAGGTCCTCACTTGAGAGTTATTAAAGCATTCCTCTGCTTCTTCCTAGGAAGAATAAATTTATTTTATGCATTCACCGTAAAAGTTACACTTTGTAATTTCTTAGCTATATAAATCATAATGCAATGAAAAATTGGGCCTAGATGCTGGTAATAAACTTAAATCTGTTCAAATAAAGACTTTTCAATGTTCCCTCCAATTATCTATTTCTTTTAAAATTAAACAATTATATATTAAATATTTGAGAAAGTAGCCAATTTACTAAAAAATTAAATGACATAAAGCCCCAAGTGAACAAATAAACATATTTATTAAAGAATAAAGCTCAGGACAAAAATGTCACCTGCCTTTGGGTAACTAAATTGCAGCAAGCAATTATCTTTTGGAAGTAAAGCCACCTCCAAAAAAGACTGGGGCTTTGTTCCTTATCTTCAAAAGAACAACACACACGTTTCAGAATAAATCCCTTCAAACAATACTTGATCACCTTACACTGAAGTCCTTTCAATTTCCTCACTCATTTCTTTTAATTAGAGCTAATAAAGATATGGATTTACATGCTGACTGAAGGTTGCAGCAAATCCCTAGAAAGCACATTGGAGAAATGAATCAACTGGATTTTTGTTTTCTTTTCTCTACAGCCAGCCTACCCCTCCTTCTGCTCCGTACCTGACAGGTGCGCCTCTGCTCTGTGCAGGTTTCAGCATGACTGTCACGGTATTGTCAGTTTGATTCAAAGGTGTCTCAAGTTCATAGGCTGGCATAGATGGTGCTGGGGAAAAGGGCATAAGAGGGAAGACTCATTATTTCTGGTTTATTATCTCAGTGTACTTTCTACTTTCTTTTACAAAACAAAACAAAACAAAAACAAAAACAAACAACAGGAAAAAAACCCAGAAGCACAGTGCACTTAATTTAAATTGTAGCTATCAACTGACCAGTAGGAGGCCTTATGCATATTTCCTACACAGAATAAGAGGAAGGGCTGCTAAAATCAGCATGAATTGACTGACCTCTCTGATCCTGAGTAGAAGCTGGAAGAAGGTATGTGGGGGGTGGAGAGGTGCTATGATGTTCTGTTTCTTCATTTGGATTCTGGCGAAATAAATGGGTGTAGCATGCTTCTGAAGATCCATCAAGTTGTATACTTAGAATTTGTGTGTTGTTCTGTAAAAATGCTATCTTCCATAAAACATTTACTTTAAAGGCATAGCTGAGGTTTGAAATAATGACTAGAATCATAAAACGAAACTTTACAAGTCTTTCATTTAAATAAAAGTTTCTCTTGTACCAAAGATCCATAGGGAGGGGCATTAAGCCATTTATGTCCCACTGTACTATATGTAAGACATCTATAAAAATTTAAATCAAGCAATTATAAAATACAGGTGTCTTAATATAAGATGGAACATAATGGGTTAAAGAGGACAGTGGAAAACACATAGAAACTGAAGAAAGAATGGCTTGGGTTTGACTTTTGCTGTTTTAACCAGGTAACAGCTCATGCACTTTAATCATCTCTGGAGTTTCTGTTAATACATCTTTCAAATGAAGGGAAACAACCCTGTAAGGTTATTATGGCAATTCAAAGAGAAAACAAGAGAGGGTATCAGGCAAATATAATTCTACAAATGACAATTCTTTTCCCAATG
This sequence comes from Aplodontia rufa, assembly GCA_004027875.1. Lineage (NCBI taxonomy): Eukaryota > Metazoa > Chordata > Mammalia > Rodentia > Aplodontiidae > Aplodontia > Aplodontia rufa. Next base: position 66,286 of record PVKS010003848.1, read on the forward strand.
TGAATTCTATTTCCAAGGCCATTTTCTGGCATTCTTTCTCCTCTAGGTTGCTATGTCGCACCACAATAAGATAGCAATAACATGTTTTTTTGTTAACTGTGCCCCCACACTGTACAAGGCAAATCATCACATGAAACTGTGATGTGGACTTTTCAACATGGTCACGTAGACATGTCTGATAGGGAACTAGGAGACTGTTTCCTGCAAATGTACTTTTGAAAATCATCTTAAACATAAAAAGCCTTTATGCAACAGACATGAGTTATTTCTCAGCTTCACCTATCCCATCTTCTAAGCATTCAAACTTGATTCCAATTCCACTAAACATAATTCCAAATCAGAACAAAGAAGTACATTCTGTATACAAGAGTAGTTCCCTTTATCAAGTGCATGAAAATAACTAACATTTTAATATAATTTAAAAAATCTTTTTTTTTTTAAGAGAGAGAGACAGCAGGTGAGAGAGAAAGAGAGAATCAATTTATTTAGTTTTTCATGTGGCTTTAATTGCTCTGAGACTTTGTTGTGTACGTGGTGCTGGGGTTTGAACTTGTGTACTCGCGCATGCCAAGCAAGCACCATAACTGCTGAGCCACCGCTGCAGCCCCTGAAATCATATTCTTAATGAGTCCATACGGGCTGATTAAAATGTGAAGGTTTTCTTTCTTTCTTTCTTTCTTTCTTTCTTTCTTTCTTTCTTTCTTGCTTTGGGCTTATGAACTTTGAACTCTGTATATGAACAGTGGTCAGACTTATGCTGGTTGCAATTTTTAGTTAATAATTATGGGGAAAGTGAATTTTTTTTCTAAAAGAATACCCTCCTTAAGATAATAATCTTTGAAATGTGGTTTACATTAGGGAAAATATTTAAAAATTACTTGGAGGAATATACACCAGCACATAATGCCTCATTAAGTCCCTATGATAAATTGATGCACTATATAATCTTAATTCATTTATAGGGGTAAATTTACTTGTTTAATATTAGAATGGAGGTCTACACAAAAATTATAACTAAACCCTAAATTTTCTGATTCTAAGTCCAGTTGTCTTTCTACTTGTTCATTTGTACAACCTGTGTCATTTTTTAACCTTCCAAGGATGATTTCTTTTCCAATGCTGTACTGTCCCTAATACTTTATATTGGATATCAAACATGCATTAAATTTCAAGTAGAGTTTGCTTATATAATGAAAAAGCATTCCTTAAGTTATAATTGTTTAAAAACAAGATTCTAAGCCTCCCCACCTCAAAACCTAACAGAATACATATAGTAGTTTAATTGTGGTGTTTGCTTCCTTCTACTCTCAACAAAAACTTTCATTAAGATAGGAATAACTATAGAATCACCTAAATATTGTTGATTTAACTCTGGCTGATATAAAGAGCCACTTCCCTCTCCTACTTTCATTCCATCTAATCCCCCAAGAAACAAAGGCAAGACTCAAATACTTCCCCACACATATCCACAGCAGATTAAAAAAAAAAAAAAAAGAAAACTTCCATGGAATTTTGTTAATTGCAGTTACATAGCCCATACCAGATGGCAAGTTAATTTCCTCTAGTCTAAAGTACAAAGACTTTTTCTGCACAGTTGAACATGCCCAGAAATATTTCTCAAAATATGTCTTTGGTTGGATAGGGTGACTTTAGTCTCTAAAAGCTGAAAGGCTAGAGGCCATAAATGCCTTGTGCCATTCTAGTTGATGCCTCTTTCTTCAGGATGGAACACTACTAAAAGATGAAGGCTGATCCCTTGGGAAGCAGACTACACATGACATCGCTTTCCCACTGGGCTCTCAGGACAGGTTTCCCCAGCAAAACTACTCTAGTTGGTGACCAAGGGATGGGTGAGAGTATCTTAACAGAACCTTCTTCTTCATATCCAAGTCCTCTAAGACACACTGCTAAAACAGCACTTCCTAACACAGGAGTACTTTTAGTTCCTCAGTGATAAATACTGATAGTATTTCATTTAATTCTCATATCTGAAGTTTAGGCACCCAGAGATGAACAAATAAAATGTATGAGTATGTGTGAGCTCTGAATACTTGACAATGGGAATGGAGAAGTACGAAAATGCTACTTCTGACAAAAGATATAACTCATGAAGCGTAATACCTGATATTTTGGTGGTGAACTGGTTTGTTGCTGGAGGGCCAAAACCCTTAGCTGTGCTTGCTCGGATGGTGAAGGAGTATGTGGTCCCTGGGTATAGTCCAAAAAACAGAAAATGGGTTTCATTTCCAAGTTTTGAGACTCTTCCACTTTGATTGGATAAATCAATTTCTGGGTCAAAGGAACTGACTGCTTTGTAAGTGATCTGCAAAAGAAGAAGAATATAATAAAATATCTGGACCAGATGGACCTAGATTCTGACTTTATCCAATAAGACTTTCTGAGGTATGCACTGTCAGACCCTTTATGATAACCTTTCTTCTTCTAGATTCTCCAGATCCTGAATCCAGTGAAGGCGTGCAAGAACTCAGCCAATATTGTTATGAGTTATTACCTTTGTAGACACAGGAACTTAGAGACTGTAGATGAGAATGTAAAGGATGAATTTACATTTAAGCTGATACCCTGAAGTTATTTGCTTTCAAAATGTCATTTTTGTAGAACTATATAACATCTGGTTTAGAACTAAATAACAAAGAGGCAACTAGCTCAAACAGACAAGACACTGATAAGCATAAGGCCTCATCTCTAATCTAGTGGCCATGATTTGATTTAGTACTGAATAGGATTATTGTCTATTGGGAACAAGGACACATTTAAGTGTTTTCATCAATGCCGGCACAGAGATCTGCTCCAAAAATAAATCGTAGAGGCATGCCAGGAGTTGGTGGAGCTGCAAGTGGAGTGCTCATTATGGGTCATATTCATCTATTTATATTTTTTCAGAGCAATATTGTCCAACAGAACTTTCGGCAATGATGTAAATACTCTATTCTGCACTGTTCAATATGGTGGCCACATGCCACATTTGGCTACTGAGCACTTGAAATGCGGCTATTGAGACTGAGGAACTGGAAAAATCATATTTGATTTAATCAACACAAATTTCAATTTAAATTGCCACAAGTGACTACCAGTTGCCATATCAGAGTGGAACCCTAGATACTTTCATATTTGCTGCATAACAGATATTCTCATGTTGGATGAGTCTGAAGTGTTTGAAAATAAATACAACATAGGTGCCTTTAAATTTTGCCCTGTCAAGTGATTTTTTAAAAAAGAAGTTCAATATGAGTAGTTCATCAACTATTCAAGAACAAGTACTTTAGTGATGATTAGGAACTACTACTGGTTGTAATGACATAATTTTCAAATGTGGCATATTCAAAAGTTTTAAATTGCAAAACTGAGCACTTTTCTTATGTGCTTAGGTAAACTTACTCATAATTTATGTGCATGAACACTAACACTGTTATTATATGAAGTGATAATTGACATTCTTTCTTCTTATATTTATACCATGTCATTATAATTAAGAAGACCTCTCAAAAAGAATATTTAGATTGAATCAACTGAGCTTTGGCAAGGAAAGGTTTGCTGTATATATTAATCACTGCAGAGCATGCACTCTCAGAGTCAGGCAAAAGTTTTGTTGTTAACCCTGTAACAAATGTCCCTCAGGAGGTTAAGGTAGTCAGAAGGCAAGACCAGATCTACCACCCAGCTGCTAAGGGAGGAACCTGAGCACCATATCGTGTGTGTGTGGTGTGTATGTGTGTTAGTCAGGAGGCAAGACCAGATCTACCACCCAGCTGCTAAGGGAGGAACCTGAACACCATATCGTGTGTGTGTGTGTGTGTGTGTGTTTGGTGTGTGTGTGTGTGTGTGTGTGTGCACGTGCACGCACTTGTTTGATTGGTGTTCTGGAAGCCCCAGAGAAGACGACAGTTCAAAGGAGGCGGACCTGAACTGTGACAGCATAACTGCTCCCAAAGCCTATTTATGCATTTGTTCATACATTCAGAACGTATCTGCTGAGTAGCTTATTATGCCAACCACTGTGTTCTGATTCATGGGAAATCACATGGTGATTCATGCACTGTCCCTGTCCTGACAGGGATAAAAATCTGGTGAAGGGAAGGGAAGAGACAATTCATCAGGTAGGACACAGGAATACTGAAATAAGGGCTAGCCCTGCCCTTCAAGACTATGTAGTCTTCTCCTTCATTTTGTCACCTTCACTATAAACTAATGGGACACAAATGCAGTGGGACCAAGTGCAAACTCCTTTGCTTGGTGTTTAAGACTTGCTTTTGTGTGCTTCTCCAAACTCATTTCTGAATACACAGCACTGCTACATTATGTTACTCTGATATGTAAGGGGATGATTACAGCCCCACAAACCCTTAGGGGGCTTTTCTGACACTGCTTTTGCTCATACAGTTTCACCTGCTGGACAGTGACAGAGTGACCTCTGTGAGGTTTTACCTTCCTATTCAGATTCACTGATTCCATTCATACGTTGACTGAACACTGGGGCTCTTCAAGTGGGGTGGCCAGTGGGGAAGCCAGATGCTACCTTCTGGAAGCTAAAAATCTGGACAGTGTGTGGAGAGCTGGGGAGACCTACAATAAGTAAATTAATAATTCCACAACACTAAGTATGGGAGAGGTAAACAAGCGTGGTGCCAAGATAAAAAGCACCATTGGAAGAGAAGGGTCCATCCACAGCCGTTCAGACTGGCTGATGAAGATGTCAGTGGCACGGAGGAGATCTGTGAAGGACCAGTCAGATGTGAATTTAGGGAAAAACAGCATGGACCAAGTTTATGAAGCAGGAGTGCTGGACCCAGGTAAAGAGCAGACAGAAAGCCTGTGTGGTCTCTGCGGGGGCTAGAGGAGTGCACAGGGCTATCCCATGCCTTACTCTACACCCTAAGATTACAAGTTCAGATATATACGACAGGGAGCCTCAAAGATTTTTTCTGGGAGGGGAGTACTGGAGCTTGAACCCAGAGGAGCTTAATCACTAAGTCATATTCCCAGCCCCTTTTTAAAACATTTTATTTTGAGACAGGATATCACTAAGATGCTTGGGGTCTCACTAAGTTTTTGAGGCTGGCCTCAAACTTACTTCAGCCTCATGAGTCTTTGAGATTACAGGAGTGCACCACTGTGTCTGGGTGCCTTTGAATATATTTCAATGTGAAAATAACATGGTTTCCTTTATAAAAAGATCACCTTGGACAGAAGTTTGATTTAAGTGGAGGGGATAATAAAAGTAGTAGGGAGACCATTAGCAACTATGGCAGATTAGCAGGATGCAGCTGGCGTACAGGAGAGAGAATAATGTAGCTTCCACTAAGGCAGGGTAAGATGGCAAGGAATTAGAAGTGTTGGCATATTTTAGACAAAATAGACAGAATTCAGTGAAGGACTGGATCTTCAGAAAATATCAATAATCCAGAATAATTCTATGTTTCAGGACTGAGCACAAGGTGGACCTATTTATTAAAGTGAGATGGAATGAATGAGGAAGAATTTGCAGATGAATGTGGACATGTGAAGTTTGAAATGCCTACCGCAGTCAAGTGCACATATGTGCATGACATAAAGGTGCAACTGCAGAGAGAGCTAGGCTGGACAGAGACCTAAGAGTGATCATCACTGAAATCATGTCGGCATGGCTTAGGAGTGAGTGGGATCACAGGGAGAGTGAGTTTAGAGAAAGGGGCCCACAACTGTATTCATACAGTAAAGAGAAAGGGAAGCCTGTAAGGAGACAGAGAAGCAGGAATAAAGTCAAATGAGAGGAAAAAGAGAATGCGTTTGGGGGGAAAGCCAGAAAACACAGGTGAAAGGGCACTTGTTACAAAACCCAAAAGAAAAAAGAAAGTGCTTCAAGAAGGAAAGGCTTTTAAAGACGCTTCTGGGAGTCAGGAGAGACAGGAACAATAAAGGGCCCATCCACTTCACCCTCTCTTGCCAGAGATCCAGTTTTCTGAATCCAGAAAGCCATCCAAAGCGTGGTCTACCAATCACTGGATCAGGAGGACACACCTACTGCTGAGATTGTGCCCCTAAACTTCATTTGGCAACAAGTCACAGAATGCTGTAAAAATCTCTTGTTTAGTCTTAAATCAGGATCTAAACATGTCGAGGAATCAGAATGTTTCATTTAATTTTATCTCCTTTCTGAGGAATGACTGATGTTTATCCCTCTTTCTGATTCACTGTGATCAGTAAATATTCGGCAGACAGCATATATTTTCCTAAAAAGACTCCTGGGGCATGCAAGTGTGTGCATGTGCTCCTACAAACACTGACACTCTTGCAAGTGGGGTCCTCACTCCAGCAGCCCAGACTACAAAGCAAATGCTTTAATAAGTGCTCACTGCTGCCTAGAGGATGGTGGGTTTGTACCTGCCTGTGGCCATGTGGTAGCAGGGTGAGCTACCCTGGGGCATCTGAACTCATGGTCATGGCCCTTCATTTTAGATTCTCTTCACTGTCCCTGAAACATACACATACAGGCTAACTCCAGAAAATATGAATATTCTTCCACAGCAATGTGCTATGCATATATGTATATGCACACACAAAATGTCAGAAAGTTCATGGCTCCCCTGCCCGCAAAGCCCTGGGAGTCTAAGTTCCAAACAGGGGGGTGCTCTTTAGGAATAGGGACAACCCAACTCCCTAATTCTACTCCCTGCCACAGGGTTAGGTCAGTGAACAGCTGCAGGCCTGGACAGCAGTTCTCAAGGCAACTAAATACACTTCCATTCTCAAACCCACAAGCAGCACATCCTGTTGGAATTTTTTTTATTTGCTTATTCAAAAACTGTTTATTAAGTGTCTGTTAAGTACTAGGCAGTGGAAACAGCAGCAGGAGTCTCCCATAAGAGATGTCTGGTAAAGATTTTACAGCTGTAACATGCTGCTGGCTGTAGGCAGTGAAAATTTTAATGAAGCCTCTATAAAGAATCCTGATGGTCCCATGTTGGATCCAGTTTTACGGGACGCCCCAAGGCAAAAGTACACGGACACATGAACAACACAGTGGGGTGAGAGGGGGTTAAATTTAGATAAGATGGAATGAGACATTGCTTATTTTTGGATGATTTCTGATTTGCAGATAAGTGCCTGATATATTCCAAAATTATTTTCTCCCCTTCTTTCCTTAAAGTCTCAGATTCTAACCTGAGAATTTCATAGAGAAACAAAACATAATAATGTTTTAGGGAATTAAAATCTTTCAGAGAGTATAAGTTGATAATAATTGCAGCCAGTAGAAAACTCAAGCCCTTAATTAAGGTCTAAGCAATTTACTCTCTGAACACAAAGGAATGAATAATTAAAGCTGATTTCAGTGGAGGAAAGAACTTACGATACTTTAAAGGAAAGTACAGTATTTGAATGAAATACTCAAAGATCAGCAGAAGTGAGTTTTGGAGGATAGTAGAAAGGTAGCATAGGACAGAGCATATCAGCAAAAGTAGGGTGGTATGAGAATTCAGAAGGTTCTAATAGAAAAGCAAACGTCATACACATGGTTCATTAAATTCCAGGAGAAAAACAACAGAAAATGAAGATAAATTGTAATGAGATCATGGGAGACACTGAATATTGAAAGGCAATTTCTTACCACGTCTCCTAACTTCTTATTACTTCTACATTATTACCTATCTCAGTCTGGTGATTAAACAAGACCTTGAACCCCACCACCACCAGCTCAGGATCTTAAGATGTCAAGTCTCAATCAGTTGACAAGTCCAGACCAGGCAACACTTCTTTACCCTATGCCTGAACAAAACTGCATTTTAGCTGCTATTCACATGTTAAAAAGAGCACCTGAGGGGCTTGAGCAGTGGTTCAGGGGTATCACACTTGCCTGGCATACATGAGGACCTGGGTTTGAGTACCACATTCACAACTGTCAGAGCAACGAAAACCAGACGAAAAACTAAATGAAATTGATTCTCTCTTTAAATAAATAAAAAAGCGCCTGACTTTGGTACTAAATTAATTCTTTCCATAGTAAATTGTTGATAGGACACTTACCTCTGGAAAAGAAGGGACACTTTTTCTATTTTTGTCTCCTCTAATATCTTACACATACGAAATGTTTAAAACACACACACAACCTGTTGACATGTTGACCAGGAGTCCAGAATTTACTCTGTAGGCAACTGAGATTTTATATATATATAAATATATATATATATACTATAATGCAATATATAATGCAAATACCTGGGCATTTATATACTTGTGCATTTGGAAGGGTTCTGTCATGCTTTGAAAGATACATTGCAAAAATGTCCTCTATATTTTCTTATAGTGTTCTTGTATGTTTAACATTTGTATTTAGATCATGAGTCTATGTAGTATTTATCTTTATATGATGTTAGGTAGGGTTCTTATATGTTATATTATTCTTGTAATCAAATGCAAGGTTTGCAAACATTTATTAATTTACATACACCTATATTCATAAATAAACTTGCACTATAGTTTCTTCCTTGTAAATTTTTTTAAGAGAGAAACAACTTTATTTAGTTTTTTTTTTTTTAAGAGAGAAACAACTTTTCCCTTGTAAAATTTTGAGAGAACTTGCATCAGGTTGTTAACAGTAGTTACTTATTAAAGTAAAACTGAGAAGCAATGATATTTTGTTTTGTATACTTTTGTATTTAAAATATTCTTTCAGGGGCTGGAGCGGTGGCTCATCAGTTTCGGCGCTTGCCTGGCAAGCACGAGGACCCGGGTTCAAACCCCAGCACCACGTACACAACAAAGTGTTGGAGCAACTAAGGCCATGTGAAAAACTAAATAAAGTTGTTTCTCTCTAAAAAAATAAAATAGAATAAAATATTCTTTCAGAGAACAGTTCTACATTTACAACTTGACAAAATGAAGATTTTGATTCTATTGGAGAAGGATACAATTATTACAGCCAGCTTTTAGGAAGATAACTCTGGTAAGATTCAACTGCTGATGTGGGAAATCAGGTATAAGAACGGCTAGAGCCAGAATGATGACCAGGAAGACAAAAATCTAAGGCTAGTCTGGGGAATAACAAGGGTGGAAGTGAAAGTATAAAGGAGAGGGCAAAGGATAAAACCAGAACAATATTGTACGACATGACTTCTGGAAAAGTGCTGTCAGCATTTTTCAATCATCCGGGCTTCAGTATATCCTTCATAGGATGCAAAAAGAGAACTCACATATAATCTAAATCTAACATATTCATTTATATCTACAGCATTCAATCTTTTTTACTTCCCTCTTTTACAAAACCATCCAAGTGCACTGTCTATACTAAAGAGATGCTTGTATCATTTATTAATACTGTTTATTCAATCAGGATAATTTATCTCGCCTTCCAGTTGTTCCAATATGAGACTCCAAGACAGAATCCACCATTCCTACAGTCCCAGCTTCTTTAGAGGTAACTGTTTGAATTTCTTGGCATGATGTCTATCTCTGAAGACTGTGACCTTCCAGCGATGAGATCCAGTGTGGTTCCACACCGATTTCCAGCTCCAGCAGGATGCTATGTATCCTGCACACAGCCTACACCACAGGCTGAGGAAATCCCAGCACACAGGTGCCCCTCTGCTTCTGGATGAACCCTCCTGAGCCACCTAAGGCCCATTAAGAGGAGCTCAGGAGCTCCTTTCCTCCCTACTTCTAGAAATTGGGGGGAAAGTAAAAGAAAGATTTGGTGCCCAGAAAACTTATATTTAATATCTTAAGTCTGATTTACACATTTGACCTTTCCCCTTTGGTTCCATTGAAAAATGAGACAACCTGCTCTACTTACAAATATCTGATTTTTAAAACCTTGATTTATGACACGTCCATGCATCCCCATTGTACCAGCATTTAGATCAGTGTTCAGGTGGGAGATCCTGGATGCTGAGTCAGAGATTAATGGGTTCTTCCTTTGAATTATTATTATTCCTGCTGTTTTCATGGTAAAGTTACTTATCACACAAAGAATTATGTCCAGCGGGATTTGAAAGAAAGAATCTTGCTATTATTTTCTGTCTCTAGAGAGCAACATGTAGCTTTTAGAATTTCAAAGATTATGTCGTCTCCAGTATGTAAAAAAAGAAAAAAACGCTATTCTTAGGTAAGAATCCCCCAAAAAGAGGCCTAAAAATGGTCATAGGGTCACAAATATGAACTAGAGAAGACTCTTCACTGAGAAAAAAATATGTGAATTTCTTCAAAGTGATTATAAAACATGGATCTGTAAAAATTGAGCCATGAATTTTTCATAACACTCAATTCTTTTAAAATAAAGCCGCCAATGAGCATCAACAATAACAGCCTGAAAATCAACTTTTCTTTTATTTTTCTTCATTTTGCTTTCAATTAATTTTTTTTTGCATTTCAATACCAATTTTCAGAAGGTATAAGGAAACATAAATGTGGGCTAGTAGGGTCAGAGAAGGGGTTTCCCCATGATGACTGTCTGACAGCTCATTTGTACTGGCCTTTGTCAGAAGTTCTGAAAGGTATTTAGGCAGAGGTTCCATATGAGAATCTGCCACGATTTTTAGAAACCTTACAACATATAATTTTGTTGAATTTGCATTCAAATAAATGCTAGCTTTAAAAAAAATGCATCTGCTTGTTTCTATGACAATAGGCACAGTGAAATGATGCTCACACAAGATTTGATGATGAATATCACCCTGTTATAGCTGTGATTTTATTCCTTGAACAATTCATCAAATTCTTCTCTGCTATCTATCACTCAACCATTTGATATGCCTCAGTAGACAAAACCATGTCAATGTATCTAAGGAATGTTTCACTAATATTAAAAAACCAAATGGCTTTATTTTATGGTTACTCCTGAGATATTTTTTTATTGACTTTACTAATTGGACAATCAGTGCTCTTCTATAATTCAGCAGAAAAATGTTTCATAGCAAAGTAAGGATAGGATTCAGTGTTTGCCTCATAATCGATGTATGTTTCAAAATACTTTGGTTTGTAATGCAGATGACTTTCTAAATGTTATGCTGCCTTAATGTATAATAACATACAATCCAGACACATTCAACTCATTTTCAAAATGTATTTTGAAAAAAATTGCCATAATTCAAAAACTCATTTTAAAATTTTTGGTTTCTATATTACAACCATTTTAACTAAAGAAAGCATTAAATTTCTCAAGTAGCATTATGCATTTATGTATTTAAATAGTTGGTCATAAGAAATTATACTGAAAAATTACATTACCAATAAATATATATACTACCTCATATAAAGTGATGACACCATAGGTTTGAGTTGGTTCTCTCCACTGAAGAAATATCTTCTCTTCAAAGGTACTTCCTTGGATGGATTCAGTAGGGACTGCGCCTGGGACTAAAGGAAGGTGAGCAGGACATGAATGTGTGCCAACAAACCAGCCCCCACCCCACTCTAAGTAGGATTTAGCCCTCTACCAAGACATGATTTAATGTTCTACATATATACTCAGATTTCTTATTAGGAGACATTTACAAGAATTTAACATAGTAGCATCTTTTAATAAAAATAAAAACAAACTGGAAACAAACTAAATGGTTTAATAAACTATGTGATAGTCACATGATAAAAGATTAAAAAGACTGAAGGCAAATGACCATTATCTACATCACCACAGACATCTCTTCATATTGACCAAATCCATGTTGAACAAGTATACGAACTACTGTACTATTAAAAATATACACAAAATGGGGCTGGAGTGGTAGCTTAGTGGTTGAAGCACTCGCCTGGCATGTGCGAGGACCCAGGTTCAAACCCCAGCACCACGTACACAACTAAGTATCTGAGAATCTAAGGTCAGATGAAAAACTAACTAAGTTGATTCTCTTACTCTCTCACTCTCTCCCTCTCTCTTTAAAAAAAAAATATATATAAACACACACACACACAAAATGGAAGACAATATAGATTAAATAGCCACTTTTAAAAATTATTTTATTTATAGTATGTGAAGAACTTTGATGTTATTTTTTCAAAACCTAAAATATGTAATACATTCTTATAAATTTGCAAGGAAAGCTAATTGACCTAAGGGGACGTGAGTTCTTAGCAATTTTCTATAAAGTAAAATGTGTACCATTATTTTAAGATATTATTTCCCATCATCTTTTATATTCAGTCTCTAAATATGTTTTCTATCATATATAATTAGTGTACTAAATGTCTACCCTGCTAATAGCATGTTGATTCCATTCATAATTAACAGTTATATTTGGGGGTGCATGATCAGATTGTTGGTGATAGAATGATTTATCCTAAAGTGGTTGTAGGGGACTCAAATGTCCTGATCTCAAAGTTTAAAACAAAACTACAATAATCAAGACAGTGTGGTTTTGGAATAAGGATAGGCATACAGATCAATGGAATGGAACTGAGAATCCTAGAAACAAGCTGTTACATTTACAGTCTACTGACTTTCAATAAGAGTACTAGAAAATTCAATGAGGAGAAAATGATTTTCTTAAACAAATGATCTCACATAAATGGATCTATGCACACAAAAGAATAAGGGTGGATAATTCTCTCATGCCATTCATAAAAATTAAATAAAAATTGATTAAAACCCTAAATATAAGAACTAAAATTTTAAAAAACTTCTTAAAAACAAACTATTGGTATAAATCTGCTTGACTTTTTTGGGGGCAAGGATTAGATATGACACCCAAAGCAGAAGCAATAATATAAAATATCAATGAAATGTACATGATTAAAATGGAAATGTTTCAAGCTTCAAAGTGCAACAGTCAAGTGAAAAGACAACATATAGAGTAGAAGAAAGCTTTTGACAATCATATACCTGCTAACAGACCTGTATCTAGACTATATAGAGACCATTAAAACCTAATCATGGGGGGCTGGAGCGGTGGCTCAGCGGTTTCGGCGCTTGCCTGGCAAGCACAAGGACCCGGGTTCAAACCCCAGCACCACGTACACAACTGAGTGTTGGAGCAACTAAGGCCATGTGAAAAACTGAATAAAGTTGTTTCTCTCTTTCTCTGTCTCTCTCACTGTCCCTCTCTCTTTAAAAACAAACAAACAAACAAACAAAAACCAAAAACTTAATCATGAGAAAATAACCTAATGAGAAAGAGAACTCTCCATTTCTCAATTGAAAAGTACTTTAAGGTTACACAGATAGCTGATACGCACATGGAAAAATATACAGTCCAATATCATTAGCCAGCAGGAAATTGAATATCAAAACCACAAGGCATCCCCTTGCACCTACTAGGACTGCTATAATCAAACAACAGAGAATAACAAATGTTGGCACGCTAATAGAGTGGTGGAAGGAATGTAAAATCATACATAGCTACTTTGAAAACAGCCTTGCAGCTTCTCAAATGACAAAACACAAACAGATCTATCATATCACCCAGCAAGTCCACTCTTAGCTATATATCTAAGAGAACTAAAAATCCGTCACCTCAAAAATTTGTACACACGTATCTGTAGCAGCATAATTCTTGATAATTAAAAAGTGGAAACAAACCAAATATTCATTAACTGATGAATGGATAAGCATATATAAATGATTTTTTAAAAAGGGGCTGGAGAAATATTTTATATAGTGTGAGGATATGAAGAGTCTTTTAATGGTTGGCAAGATGCCACAGGCTGGAAGACTGCCTGGAATTTGAAAAGGAATTACAGAATTTTGAAACTCAAACTCATTTTTTAGTTGAGGGGATACTTATAGATGGTATTTAAAACCTCTGAAATTATTCAAAATGCATGTTACATATGGTTTAGCAAAAAAATAAAATAATTTACTGCTTCAGATGAAAGGCCTGGGTACTGATTTAAAACTCTTCAATAATTAAAGCATGGGGGCTGGAGCGGGGGCTCAACAGTTACAGTGCTTGCCCATCATGCATGAGTTCAAACCCCAGCACCATGTACACAACGAAGTCTTGGAACAACAAAAACCACATGAAAAACTAAATAAAATTGATTCTCTCTCTCTCTCTCTCGCTGTCCCTCTCTCTTTAAAAAAATAATTAAAGTATGGCATTTAGACAAATCATAGAAACTCCTTAGATTTAGTTGACTTATTACAAAATTAGTTTAAATTGATTTTCAATGTACAAATTCAAGCTAGTATGAAAATAAAAGTTAGTACTAGGTTGAAAAAAATCTATGGGAGACTACATTGAAGCAAAGAAAACAGGTATTTAAGTTATGGCAAAGGTAAGTTGTTAGAGAATTTAAATTCCATGCTCTGAGGCCAGAATGTTTATCATAATTAGCAGCTTAACTCAAAATAGTCCTTGCCTGAGCAAGCTGTACAGACCTCCTACTCTTTGCCTTGACAGTGTTATCATGACATTATCTTATGAAATCATTATCCATTTTATCACAATATCAAGAATACTCTGTGAGTGGCTTTGTTATCTTATGGTATTTCTTATTCAAAAATATTCATTAATCTAGCTGCAAATATAAGTAAGTGAATTTTTAGAAAAAATAAAGATTTTTGTTTAATTTAATTAGTAGATAGTAAAATCAAATGGGAAGTCTTCAAATTACAATGTTCAAAGGACATTTTAAAAGGATAAACTTATTAAAATGTATTGGAGGAGAACTCTGGAACTGAAGGCATTTAGGGAAATGTTGCCTGGAAAACTTTAAGTGGTCTCCTATAAGTTTTCTAAGATCAAGAAAAGACAAAATGAGTTTCAAAGGATACTAGAAGATTAACTTAATAAGGTAGTATCTTATTAAGGAACTTAGGTTTAATACTTGTTTTTAGATGTTCCAGGAATTCAGGTTAGAATATACAACCATGATATCTAAATTTGTCCAATTTAGCCCTATTTTATCTTAGTAGTAGATAAATTTTCTTCTACACACTTTCTGATATTTCAATACTACAATAAAACATTTTTCAATAGTAGCCTTTGGTAATGATAAATAAACTGCCTTCTTTCTTCAAACTCAGTATTGTTTGACGTTATCCTGTTTCTTCTGTCTTCTTTGAAATATGTTTGCTTTTGTGGGGTGTTAATGAATGTAATTTTCAATAGCAGACTGAGAATACTTATGTGCTACAACAACAGTGGCTTTTTTTTTTTTTTTGAAATAGTACACTGCTCAAGTGTTGGGACTAGCACGATAACTTAAACAAACAAAATAAGTGCTTCTGATCTTTTGACAGAACTTCAAAGAATTCCTAGCTCATGTCAGTACTCAATTTGAACCTCAATAGTGTTGAGTAGGTTAATGTTGCCACAACCTTTCTCTGCTCATTATAAACGAGTATATTTGACCTCTTTCTCATAGATCTTTCTCATGTTGGTTAAAACATGAATTAAATATTTATCAATACTTTATTATTTCATTTGGATTAATGTTGTATTCTTATTTTTTATTATCTATTCAGTATCAAGCATATTGCAAAGGAAGAAAAACAGATGACTTCTTCTTACAAGTAAGTTTACAGCTTAAGGGAAAAAATTACATATAATGAGGGAACAAGACAGAATCACAGAGTTGCTATGAATTATAATAACAATGACAGTCATCTATTAAGGATCTGTCTCTGGCAGCCACAATTAGTTGCCCATGTAAATTTCTTTTAATCCTAATATGACTAAGAAGTGTTATTCTCGCTTTTTAGATGAGGAAATTGAGGCTCAATTATTTAAGAATCTTAAAGTCAGAAGTATGAGAGTAATATAGGTGGAAGCATTAGAGACAGTTTTATGCAGGACTTAAGGATGGAGGATGGAGAAGAGAGAGACTTGAAAAACACCCAAGTAGAAAAAGATACTGGAAAAGAAGAGGGGAAGGCAGAAGCCCAGGAAGTGAGGACTTACTCCAGGGGACCCTTTTGCAGAATGAGTTGCAGTGGAAGACAGTTATCACCTCCAGAAGATGGGCCAAGAATACAGAAGAGCTCAGAACTTAAAGCATTGGATAAATACAAAGAACCACGGAGAGAACATGATGAAAACGTATTTTAAAGATTAGTGAGTGAGCAGCAGGGAATTAGAATGGGAGGAGGATGGAACCACAAAGAAAGGTTAAAAATGATAAAAGAAATTTCAACAAAATGGGCTGGAGCTCAGTGGTAGAGTGCTTGCCTGGCATGCATGAGGACCTGGGTTCAAACCCCAGCACCGCATAGACAGCCAAGTGTCCAGAAAACAAAATCTAGATGAAGAGATAGCTAAAATTTCCTCTCTCTCTCTCTCTCTCTTCCTCTCCTCTCTCTTAAAAAAAAAAAGAGCAATTTCAACATAAAATCATAAGGGTCTGATATAGATCGTGGAAGCTGAGAGAAATGAACAATCTGATACTGTGGAAGCAGAAACAACAAAAGTTAGGACTGTGATAAATTCAGAAATACAAGGAAGAAGAGCCCGTGATGGCTTCCTGACAGTGTTGACTCCATCTTTCTCCCTTCCTGGGACACAAGGGACAGCGGGAAGCAACAGAAACAAGGCTTCCTGCCTCAGCCTTGACAGAGTGACTTTATCAAGCTAAGACCCAAAACAGCTAATGAAACTACAGTCTGAGGGTAGTCAACCCAAGCAGCATATGAGGGGCCCCCAAGGAGAAAGGAGAAGGATATGGTGAGTGCCTTGTTTAAGCCAGCTGCTTCTGCTCTTTTTTTGGTGGTGGGTAAGTAATAAGCACTCAAAAGAACTTTGCTAGCTGTTTAAAGAAACCAATGAAATATCATTGTAAACAGTTCATTCACTTCTTAATCAATGATCAAAATTATATAATCAGTTGCCTGAAGAAACAAAAGCTAAACATCTATTTTTTTTCCCCCGGCCAGGAAAAGTTTAGTCATTTAACGAGCTTCCCAAGTTCTCTGCAATTTATTTTGCTGCCCGACAAATGGATTTCTGGTCAAATAAATGATACAGGATCTTTATATTTTATAAAATATATGAACATGTTCTTCTACACTAACATCCCCCATCAAAATCAATATGAAATCATATTTGTATCTTTGCTATGGGACTCAAGGCATTATCTGACCATTTTAAATTACTTTAGGGTTTCACAACTGCACATTTGGTTTTGGTTTTGGATGAGTTCTGATGACATATATGGCTTATTTGTTAAGTCCCTGGTTGTTCAAGCAATACCCAATTACAACATTGTTCCTATGGGAAAAAATGACCCATTTCACAGCCACCAACTTGAAACAGTTTGATAGCACTGTGTTGAAAAGACAGAGCAATCTCTATTTTGTGCTAATTTTTTTATCATAACTGTGAAAAATGTTTCTAAATGCAATTTACATATATTTAAAATAAGCACTTCATATAATAATTCTAATACCCAAAACAATTTTTTGGTCCAAAACTCAAATGAGGAACTAATTAGAACAATACAGAATTCCCATATAGAGAATAGTACTATTATGACTAATAATTAAGATAAATGTCTGCATCTTTATTCCCTCTCTTTTACTCAGAGCTAAAGCATAGATGCACATTTATATTCTTCAACAAAGTCTTTTCTTCTGTTTTCACTATAAAAACTCAACCCAAAAGAAATAAAACTTGGTTTTGCAATAATATTTTTTGTGCAAACATCACTGGAATGTACTCACGGTCTTCATCCGTCTGTACTATGAGTTCTTGACTCTCCTTCCGCCCCTCGGGGTTCATGAGGATGAGCTTCACACTCACGTTGGTGTATGGCGACAGGTTAGTGATGGTATGCTGAGGGTGTGAGTTATCTGTGTCCCAGCTCACTTCCTCTCGCACTTGCTCCTGTCCTCCAACTTGGTAACAGTAGTGGACCGTGAGGTTGTAACTATGGCAACGAGTTACATTATACCCAAAAGGCTCCCAGCGGATGGTGATTTGCCGAGATTTGACCTCTACTACTTCCAGTTTTCTTGGGCCACGCATGGGATCTATTTTTAAAACAAAGGAAGAAAGACAAACATTAGAGAAAAGAATTATAAAAGACTCAGTGCAGCCCATATAGCACAGATATTCCTACTTGTCCCGAACACCTGGTCTTCTTTTCTTCTTGAATAATAAAATCCTTAAATTTCACCTGGGGGTGAGGCCACCCAGAATAAAGACTACAATTTCCATTCTGCTCTGTAGCAGAATGTTTAATGAGTGGCACAAAAGATGAATGTGAACAACTGTTTCTGGGAGGTGTTCTTAAAAGGAAGGGGCTCACTATCTTTGTTCCCTCTTCCCTTCCCATCGCTGGACTGATGTTTGAAGCTCAATGCAGCCTTTATGGACCATGGAGAAATTTAACAAAAGAATCTAAGCATCAATGAAGGTAGGATGAGTAAGGGACTTGTAAGGTCTGAACTATTATACTAGCCCTGAACTAACTACTTCCAACTTTTTCATTAGGAAAAATTAGATGTTATCTTAAGCTTCCTTTCCTCAAGAAACTAATATTAATACTGATTCACATTATGTACCTTTAAAAGTTAACTTATGTAATTGGAAAACATGAGAGTCAAAGCTTTAGAATTCAACATTAAGTAATATAATGATTAGAAAGCACAGATTTCTGTGAAGAACTCCAGGGCTTTCTGCATTCGATTTGTACAGGAGTCCATACAGTCAAGCTACTTGGGACAATGTCTTGGTATTCTTTCTTAGACAAGATTTTGAGCTTAGATATCTAAATGGCAGGTAAGAAATATATGCACTTTGAATGACATGCATAGAGAAATCTTAGACATGTTTCTGAAATAATGAAAAATATAAAAATTCTAAATACATGGCATTTACTGAGCACGTTGAACAATGCATTGCTCCAGAAAGACTACCATTCAGGTATTAAAAAAAAAAAAAGCCAAACCTAGAATGCGCTGCTTTGACATTACCCATAACACATTTGATAATTTTAATTTTTGTTTTTCCTGAAGTGCAGTCACCGTATATGAATGTAAAGAGATTAACAAATGGTAAGGAAAACTATACATGGGTATTTGAGAAATAATAGTTACTTCCTGCCTGTGAACCTACTATGTGTGATATACACATCCTTGCTCCCTCAAAACAATACAATGGATTAAATACTTTTATGCTCAATATACAGATGTAAAAATTGTGGCCAAGGTAGGCTCAATAATTTGACCAAGGTCAATAAACTGTGGTCCTCAGATTTAGATGTGACAGTGAAACATAATGTTGCTTCCTTTATAAAGTAGAATCTCTACCAAAATAAGTAATCACAAAAAAAGCTATTAGGATATCAAAGATACCTAAACATAACTAAATAATGTAAAATGTGATAAAGATTCAGTATATTTAATTTTGACACAAAAGTACTGAGAAGCATTTTTCTCCTTTCTCATTCTGCAGAAGATGAGATCCTGGCCACTGTCCCCATCTCAGCTATACGAGGCCACTCTGCCTGTACTGCAGGGCATTGAAAATGTATCTGGAATACTACTGAGGTTCACTGCTTATTTCCATTGGTGCCTAAATCCCCCAAGTGTCTGTTCTTGCTGTCATTTGGGACCTAGAGAGAACCCAGAACCACCTTTTTACCTGTGACTCCAACCCATGAAATTGTTGAAGGTGAAATGATATTCTGATTTTATATAAGCAAGGTACGATTTATCTGACAGTTATCTGCTGCAAACACGAAATGAGGTTAATACTGATCATTCATGCTGCTATATCCTAATAACTCCAGGGACCAAGGATAAGAGAGGAAGATTGCTCCAAGAAATCTTGAGTGGCATTCTTGTAGAAGGTTTGATATTACTAAATTAATTTTTTATATTTAAATTACCAGTATTAGGGAAATATCATTAAAAAGTTATTTAGAAGTAACATTGCAGTTTTTTCCCCCAGATTAGTGATTTCTTACAGTTTAAAGGAAATGTCTAATTTTATTTAACGCTTCATTAGTTGAATGTTTACAAAATCTTTTAATAAGCTCCAGATCCCTTATACATAAACAGATTAACTTGTGTTTCTTTGCCCTTTCCCTTATTAATCACAGGTCTCTGTGAGGACTGTTCTAAAGCATTTCCCAAGGTTTTCATCAATTTTACTTACTTAATAAAATGACTAAAAGCCTCAGATATTAGTTTAAACAAGCAGTGCAGTTCTAACTTAATTTCAATGGAAAACGACTTCCCACTTCATAAATTAGTCTGCATCATCTCAGTATTCCTTGGCCCAGGAAATACACACTTAAATTAAACCTCTTGATTAAAAAGAAAGGGTTCTATCAACTGGTCACATTTCCTTGAGATGCATGCTCCTTCCTCTTTCTTAGTATCTTTTAGAATTCCATCACAGTTAGAAAACATCTCAAGCTTTCCATACATTTGTCAAGTAACACAGCTAAGCCTAGCACAAAACAATGATCTCTATGACCAAATCTCTAAAGTTACTATTGTCATGAATGATTATTAGCAGACAGCAGCTGCTTGAAGACTAAGTCTTAGATGTAGAGTTTGCCCTCAGTCACTGGCATATCCAAGTTCTAGGTTAATCCAAACAAAATAATCTTATTTGCATTTGCAGAGTACAGATATTCCCCAACAAAAGATGGCTCAATTTATGATTTTTCGGCTTTACAAGATAAAACTGAAACCTTCAAGTCAAAGAGAAATTGTACTTCAGTACAATTTTGAATTTCAGTCTGTCCCTAGGATCCCTGTATAGTGCCATCTTCTCCAATGACCATAGCAAGGCAATGGCAGCAAGATGCAGTCCCCCTCAACCCCACAGTTACCAGGGGAAAGAAACTGACTCTCTGTGGTGTTTTGACTTGCTGAAATATGATGCTTGCAGGTTAGAGGGGATTAAATGTAGTTTTGACTTCTGATGAGTTTATCTCTCCATCATATGCAGAGAAGCATCTGTACTTCCCATTTTGCCCTTGGTGGGCTTTTACCTCTGTGTGCATCGTTCTGATGTGTCTAGTCATGTGTTGACATCAATAGGGCAGAGTTTCAGCAGGAGATGGGGTGAATCACATCAGCAGGCTATAGGGGTGAGGGCCACTTTGACTGATGCCTAATTTTCCCCATTTGTTAAAAGTTTGAGAGAACAAGAATCAGCACATGACTCAGGTGACATGGTCCACCTTGGGTGGAGTACTGCCATTTTCTCTTGCCAGGGCCCAAAGTAAAAATTAACTGAGTAGGGAAAATGGCTAATAAAAAAGATATATGTAGGAGGGGGTTTTAAACTCAGTGGTAGGGCAGATGCATGAGGCCTTGGATTCAATCCCTAACACCTAAACAAATCAATAAACAAGAAACAAGACATCCAAGAACATAAATGGAACCCCGTGTGCTATCATGTACCTGAGTACATTTTCCTATAATGACAATGTCAACAGCGAAGTCAAACAACAATCCTATCCACTCTTCTGAGCATCCTTATTTTTATTTCTTTGCCTCTGCCACTCTACAAAATGTAGTTCTGTACAGCAATAGATTTACAAGAACTGCAGGTGAAGTTAGCGTTTTACAGAACCTTTATTTTCAATGTTTGTGTAGAACCATTTCTATTAGAGTGCCAGTCACTGTGAATGAGCCATTCCACAGGGGCATTCGATAGTGAGCTATATTGATGATAACTGAATACTTTGAAGGACATCACTGTAGAAACATTTCACACTGTAGAAAAATATATGGCATCTTCATAACCAGAAATGTATAATTTTGATAGTTTAATTGCAATTCAGATTGCATTTCTAAAACCAGAATACAAATATTGCCCAAAGCAAAACAATGCTCAGCATTCCATTACTACCATTTGAAGTGCTCGATATAAATCTCATGCAGTTAGATAACAGGGTAATAAATTATATTCAGAGGCCCACTAATATTAGGATATTTGATCCCAATTCCTCACAAATCCTCAAGATGCCACTGAGGCCAGGAATCAATTTCAAGGCCATTTCTCTTCATACTCACACCCTAGGGCCACACGGACATATTCCCCTTCCAGGGACTGGGTATGATGACAGGGCCCGTTGGCACGAATCATGAGGACAGCTGGTCCAATCTGGGCCCACTGACTCATAACAAGAGACTAGAAGGGCCTCCTTAAGGAGCAGGATGGCTGTCATGCACGAAGCTTAGTCAGGGGGTCCTTCCCCGCTCCCTGGCTACTGCCTGCAGCATTTTTCATTTTGTTCTCTTTCTGCCAGCGGGAGCCAGGTTTCAAGCAGAGAGAGAAGTCTGACAGTTGCAGTCCTGACCCAGGGGACCAGCCAGCCTAGTTGTAGCCTCCAGCACTTTGGTATCCTATTTAATCAGTGATTCTCACTCCTTCTCCATTCAGTCCTGTTTTTCTCGGAATAAGGGCAGAAACTGACTGATAGGATCAATTTCCATTGCAGGTTCAATTCACAGCTCATTTCTCAGGAACTCTGCACTTTACCTTCTATTACTTCTACAGTGCTTTTTCAGAAACTCAATTTCAGAACCTGTGAGAGATATTTGGGTGTAATTTTAGGATCCTGTCATTGATAATCAAAAACACAGATTACAACCAATGCTCCTGCTAACAGGTTTCTCTGTTCTACCTCTTCATGAACCATACAGAAGTCTATTACAATAAGGGCAACAGCACCTGAACGGCACATTGGCCCCCTTCAGCACCTTCGACTCTTGTATTTTTGCCTCAGCAGTCTCACTAAAGAGACTGACCTAATAATAAAGCAACTGCTTGATTTATTTTACTATTCGCTTAAATCAAAGCAAACACATGATTAATATTACATTGGCCCAAACAATAATTCCATTTTCCTAAGCAGTAACAATTCCAGGTACATGATGGCACTGTTTGCCAGTGACATGACTTTTTTTTTTAATTAGTCATTGCTTCCAAAGTTTAAAGAGCATCTTTGTCAGTCAAGTGGAAGGTTCTGAAATATGTTACCTTTAATTTACACTATCCTAAGGCATCTATATGCCTGTGACAAAACTGAATGAATCAAAACTTGTCCTAAGAATTATATAATCTGAAAACTCTTCCCTCAAAATATTTTCACATTCATTAATGTTTTTCATAGTTTGCCATATCAGAATTCAAAAAGCCATTAAAAACACTCTTTTTCTTAAATATATCAGAAAATCCTACACAAAGGAAGAGTAATTTTATTTCCTAAAAACAAGTTGAGGCCGGGCATGAAGGCACAGCCTGTAATCCCAGTGGCTTAGAGGTGAGGTAGGAGGATCACAAGGTCAAATCAACTGAACATGATCCTGTCTCAGAATACAAAAAGGGCTGGGGATGTATCTCAGTGGTTAGCACCCTCGGGTTCAATACACAGTATAATAAGAAAAATAACAATAATAAAAATTAGTCTTACAGAATGAATGAATGAAGGTGTGGCAGTGTTGAACCCCTACATGGAAACAAGCATTCCAACCTATTTTTTAGCTTACGGTAGACATAGTCACATAATGCCTTCTTTCATGTTTTCCAAAGGCTGATTTAAACTTGCCCTAGCTTGAAAAGGCAAGCAACCTACTAGCCCCCATTGCAGGGAAATGGAGTATCTACATCAATGTTATCGATTATTTAAATTTCAATCACATTATCACACTAAAAAGCTAGAATTCCTATACACATTTCATGGGAAGCATGCAGTATCATCTTACCTAACAAAATGACTAGGACATACACTTAGGGTAGGAACACAAGTCCTCTCAGGCAACAGGCTGAACATAGTCCCCCTAGATAGTGCAGAGGGGTCTTCTACAGCTTCTCTAGAAATATTAACAGCAGTGTAGACAAATGATTTGTTTAGTTCTTGGCATGGATTTTACATTTTAAAAATAAAGTAAAAGAATACACCTTAGTTCCTGAGTTACTTGGATATCTAACTTCAGGAAATGTCAAAATCTGTCAGCATAAATTTTTCAAAGAATTTTTTCAAGTTTAGCTTTGTAAGTGGAAAGTTTGATGGATGGAGACTGGAAATGGGGTGAAAATTTACTACTGATACCTTCAAAAACAAAGAAAAGTGGATATCAATGAGGTCCTCATGACAATGATATTTGTCATATTTTATTCTGCCTGAATTAATTTATGATACAAAATATGGCTAAATGTTGCACAATGGTTACAATATGTTTTTCCGTTAAGCATGAAGTTTTCATTTTTATTTGGCATTTAGCGCTTTTGAAATTTTAAATAATACCTTTGAAATATACTGAAAAGTACAAAAAAAACCCAATCACTTGTGTGCCTACTAACATCAAATGTTAACATTTTCTGTTTTGCTTTAGATCATTTTTCATTAAATAAATGAAATATTATTAATATAAATTCTTTCTACCTTTCTGTCCTAATGTTAAGGTAATAAATTATTACCAAACATATTTTTGTGTGTGTGTATATGTGTGTGTGTGTATATATATATATATATATATATATATATATATATATATATAGATAGTGTGTGTGTGTGTGTGTGTGTGTGTATCTGGGATTCTTCAATATTTACACAAATGCTACTATTCTTTGCAACTTGAGATTTCATTCAACATAGTTAAGTTGAAGGCTGGAGCTGGTTCAGCAGTTATGGTGCTTGCCCAGTGGTTACAGTGCTTGCCCAGCATGCTAAATTACATAGGTTCAAACCCCAGCACCCATGTACGCAACTAAGTGTCAGAGCAAAGAAAGCCATGTGAATAAACTCAATAAATATTGATTCCCTCTTTCTCTCTCTCTCTCGCTATCCTGCTCTTCAAAAAAAAAAAAAAATATAGCCAAGTTGAAGCACATAGGATTAGTTATCATTTTAACCAGTGTACAGAATTCCATTAAATTAAGAAAACATAGTTTACTTATCCATTTCCCTACTGAGGGACAGAAAGCTTAGTCTACTCTCACTTGTACAAATGTTGCAATGGGCCTTCTTATACAAGGGTCCTCCTGGCCTTAATCTCCCTTGGGTCAACATGACAAGTGGGACTGTTGGCTTATCAAATCTGCAAATCCTCTCCTGTGCTTAGATGCTGCTGAATTAATTGCTCTCCATAAAAACAATGTCCTTTTTTCTCTGAAAATGCTATGCTTGAAGAAGATGAGCTAATATCAATTCCTGAGGATCGATCTTGATTAATGAGTACTGGTTTCATAGAAATGCAAATAAACAAAGCTTAACATGAGATATTTTTATGAATTGGTACACTGCTTTGAAATAACTCTTGAAATAGAAACTTACAATTCACAGAAAAATTTCTTTTTTTCTGGTGGTAGACTTTTCTGTTTAAAAAGTGTTAAAAAACACATCCCTCACAAACCATTCATCATATGATATTATTATGTTGCGATTGTACTGAAGCAAAATAAAATATCCAACCTTATCAGAGGATAAGTTTAATAAGTTGATGGGTCACTAAAATGATTACTGAGAGTTATGATTAAAATAAAATAAAATAAAATAAAATAGCATATTATTTACTCTAAAAGCACTCTTCCATCCATAGAACAATTTTCCCTTACATTTTTTTCTTTTTTCTTTCCTTGCTTTTATTTCTTTTTTTGTGTGTGTGGGGGTATATAGCATTGAATCTAGGAGAGCTTTACCACAGAGACACATCCCCAGTTCTTTTTATTTTTTTTTTATTTTAAGACAAGGTCTCTCTAAGCAGTTGAGGCTGGCTTCAAACTTGTGATTCTCTTGCCTCAGTCTCCAGAGTCACTGGAACTACAGGTGGGTGTTTATCCCAGGCACAATTTCTCCTTAATGCATAGGATGTCACTTATACAAGTGAAGCCTAAACTGCAATTGCAGTTGCCTATATAAGCTTTGCACCTAAAAACTAACCCTGGGGCCAAGAAACATACACATGATTGTCCTAGGCTAATCTCATATGATTATCAGTAGTGGCTAAAGCATCCATAGTCAGTAGTGTTTTCTGTATCCCAGCGGACACCAACAAACAATCTTAAATTAGGCTCTATGTTTTCAAAGATGAAAAGTCCAAATAAATATAAGCTCACTAGTAAAGATCATCCAAAATACCAAAATGACAAAATACCACGAGTGCAGAAATATGAACAACATATTTATATCACCTAAATTATCAGATTCAGAATATAAAATTTGAGCAACACTTTCAAATTTAAGCATGTAATGAAAATGAACATGGAATAGATTACTATGAAAGTGACTAGAAAATTCTAAAAAAACAACTAATATAAACCGTTGAAATAAAATGAAAACTCAATGGATCCCTACAACTCTATAGCGAGTCTGAAGCCAGCCTCAGCAACTTAGCAAGGGACTGTCTCAAAGTAAAACAGAAAAAGGACTGGAGATTAATTAAATAGTAAGATTAACACAGATTAGGAGGAATAAATGAACAAATAGGTGAATCAGTGAAAAATACACAGAATGAAACATGAAGAATCAAAAATAAAAATACAATAAGAATAGGAAAGAAAGGATTAGAGGGTCTACCTGTATCTAACTACATGGGAGTCACATAATGCCCAGGGTTGACCTCAATCAAAATACACAGAAAGTACAACATTAAAAGAAGAAAAATGAAATTAAGTCCACATGTAGACACAGTGTAGTAAAAACACAGATATCAAAATCAAAGAGAAGATCTTAGAAGTACCTACACTTTTAGAAAAAAGCACATCATTTACAAAAAAATACCTGCAGTTAGATGGCAGAAGAGTTCTCAATAGCCACAGGGGAAGTCTGAGCACAAGGGAACAATTTATTTAAAGTGCTGAGAGAAAACATACCTACTCAGAATTATATATCTATCAACAATGTCTTTGAAGGATCACGATGAAATAAAGATAACTTCAAAACTCATAACTGAGCAAGTTTACCATCACCTGCAAGCAGGTGGGCCAACCCTCAGTTCAAATGTTGTAAGTCCCTTAATGTAACTGAGAAAGGAGGTTTACAATGTCAGTCATAGACATATACAACATATACAACTCCTCTGTATATATCCAAAGGATTTAAAATCAGCACATTATACTGACAGCCTCATCAATGTTTATAGCAGCATAATTCACAATATCCAAACTACAGAGTCAACCCAGGTGTCCTTCAACAGATGAATAGATAAAGAAAATATGACAGATACACACAATGGAATACTACTTAGCCATAAAAAAGAATGACTTTATGGCATTTCCTGGTAAATGGATGGAACTTAAGGCTACCATACTAAGTGAAATAAGCCAGTCTCATAAAGTCAAAGGTCATATGTTTTCTCTGATATGTGGAAGCTAATCCATAATAAGAAAAAGATCAGAATAGTAGTCAAAGGAGAATGGAAGGGAGGAGGCAAAAAATTCATGGAATGAATCAGACCCAACTTTCCTATGTACACATATGAATCTACCACAATGAATCTCACCATCATGTACATCAACAAGACAATAAACAAACTATTAGTAAATAACAAAAAGAACAGCAGAGTAGAAGCAAGAGAAGAGGGGGTTGTAGGAAGGGATGGGAATGGAAGATACTGGGGACTGAATTAGAACAACGTATACTCCGTGCTTTTACAGTTATGGCATTGTACGTGATATTGTCATGCGTAACTAAAAAGAACCAATCGAAATGAAAAAAAAAAAAACCTCTTTTTAAGGATAGCAGTAGAGTGATACCTTTAGTAATAGTTAAAAAATGTAACAATAATAAAAAAAGTACTCCATGTAAAGAGGAAAAAAAAACACCTTCAGTCAATTGTGTGTAGGGGGGACAAAAAAGGGCAAGAAGGGGCAGGAATACAGGAAACAAAGGAAAAATGAGGAAAAAAATGAACAGTGATAGAAATAAGTCCAAATTTAATAACAAAACCAGCACATGTAAATAAAGTCTTGCTAATTAAAGAACAGAGATGTAAAATCAATATCCCACTGAATTCTGTTTACAAGGAATAAATCTAAGCCACATGTACACAGAAAATTGAAAGTAAACAAGTGTAAAAAAGAAGACGGGCAAATATTAACCAAAAGAAACACTAGCTGCATTAAGGGACACACAAAATCACAACATAATGATAAAAGCATCAACTCATCAACACGATGTAACAACTGTAGATTTTTATGGACTCTAATATGGCCTTAAAAATATCTGAAGCAGGGGCTGGAGTGGTGGCTTGGTGTTTATGACAATGCCTGGCATGTGGGTTTGAACCCCAGCACCACGTACACGTAGTGCTGGAGCAACGAAAGCCTCATGAAAAACTGAAAATAAAAATTGATTCTCACTGTCTCCCTTTCTTTCACTGTCTCTCTCTTTTTAAGGGAAAAAATCTATATGAAGCAACTGGTAACCTTAATATAGAAACAAAAGTGTGTGAGCAACGGATTTCATTCACAAGGACGAACACAAAAATTCTAAACCAAATATTCAAATCCAGCCTTATGCATATGAAACACTGCATATCCAAGTTAGATTAATTATAGTGATTTAACATTTTAAAAAATCTATTAATGTAATTCATCACATAACCCAGTGAAAGAAGAAACACATATCACTTTAATTGATTTATAAAGAGCACTTGTTAAAATATCCATCCATTATAAAAAATCTTAACAGGTTAAGACAAAATGAAACTTTACAACTCTGATTGGCAAACATGGTGTTCACACGCTAAGCGGCCATGTGAGGTTCGCTGCGCATTGCTGCTGTTTATATGCAGCATTTTTTGGCAGGTTCTAGTCAGGAAGAGGAAAAGTAAGAACGAAAACTTAAATTTCACACTTTGTGAATGTTTTGGCACACACACGGGACCTACAAATTACCAAAAAGAAAAAAAAATAGCA
This sequence comes from Aplodontia rufa, assembly GCA_004027875.1. Lineage (NCBI taxonomy): Eukaryota > Metazoa > Chordata > Mammalia > Rodentia > Aplodontiidae > Aplodontia > Aplodontia rufa. The sequence goes on from PVKS010003848.1 coordinate 95,040, forward strand.
AATGTTTAGTTAGGTGGTTGAATACAAGAATAACATAGAAATCCTCTGAATTTTTACACATTAACCACAAAAAGCAACACTAATTTAATTTCTTTCATTAAAAACGACCAAAATATATAAAGTATTCAGGTATAAATCTTACAAGAACCTACTAATAGGGAAATGCCCAAAACTTAATTGAAAAGCATTAGTGAAAAATCAAAATAATTGAACAGCTTTGCTCTATTCTTGAATGGAAAGAATATGGTAAAGCTTTTGATTTTTTCCATGTTAATGTAGGAATCGACGCAATTTCAATCAAAACCCAGAGTTTTGAGGAACTTGAAACATTTATTAAACTGTCAATAGAGCTGGGGATATGGTTTAGTGATAAAGAACAGGCCTAATGTGCACCAGGCTCTGGGATCCATCCTCAGCACCACGAAAACACAAGAAAGAAAGGAAGAAAAGTAAAGGTTCCTAAATAGACTCAAGAAGAATGAGGTAGAAAAATGTGTCCTATGAGATTGCAAGTTATTAAAAATACATCAGCAATTAAACAGGGAGATATGGCTAAAAGAACAGACATAGAGTAGACCAGAAATCTTAATATGGGACCAAAGTGGTATTTTGGATTCTAGGGGAAAAGACATGGTGCTCACAGAGGAAGACAAGGGAGCTAGATTCCTACTCTATAGCATACACAAAAATCAACTCCTAGTGAATGAAAAGTCTAAACATGAAAACCTATGTTAATTTTTTTTTTTTACAAAAAAGTGGGGCATTATTTATCTGATTGCAGGATGAGCACACATTTCTTAAATATGATAAAAAGCTGGGCACAGCAATGCACACCTCTAATCCCAGTGACTCGGGAGACTTAGGCAGGAGGATCTCAAGTTCAACGCCAGCCTCTGCAACTCAGTGAGGCCCTAAATAAAAATTAAAAAGGGCTGTGAATGAGGCTCAGTGGTTGAGTGCCCCTGGGTTCAATCCCCAGCACCAAAAAGATATCAATGAAATGATGGATAATATACACTACATTAGAATCAATAATATACCTTTTTCAAAATGCATTGTGAAGAAAGTGAAAATATAGGTCAAACCTTATTCTTCTGAGAAAAGGAAAACAACCTAATAGAATAAGGGCAAATGACAGAAATAGGATATCTCACAGAAAAACAAAAAGCCACAGTGAAGACAGGGGCCACAATTTAACAAGGAAAAGATATCAAGATTACATACAGGGTGTCCACAGAGCACAAGAAAAAGATGATAGCTCTAAAGAAAAATGGCCAACCCGATCTGCCAGCAGGATGAAGACCCAAGCAAAGTGCTGAGCACATGCTTCATGGGTAAGTGTGAAGTGGTCCCCAGCTATAGGAGGCAATGTGGCTTTGTCCTGGGAGGTCAACAGCAGAACTCTCTAGAACCAACAGCCATGTTCTTCCACATCCCAGAACAGCACTTCTAAACTCCTCTCACGAGGACAATAGCCTGCGTACTTTTCAACTACTAAGTTTTGTGGGACTAGTCCCTTTAGATTCTGTTTCACTGCACCTGTAATGAAGCCTGAGAATTTGAATCAGCAGCCCAGGCTATTCTTGTCATCAGAGAAGTTGAAGGAACAGTTTAGATCCTGCTACTTAAAGGCAGGTTCTCATACCAGTTGGAAGTGTATGAGAAATGCAGAAACTCAAGCTCCTCCTACCTTCTCAAAGCTCAACCATTTTTTTTTAAATTAAGGATATGTATATTGGTCTCTGTTTATTTTTTAATTTGTTCAAGACAGTCTTCCATTTAGGAGGGAATTGTTGTCATACAATCATGAACAAATGCATAATGCCAGAGCAAGCAAGCCAAGGATGATGCCATTCCATGGTCTCCCTACTTTGGATTCCCCTGATCCCATGTTTAGTTGGGCTTCTCATGGAAGTCAAAGATCCTCTACTGGGCTGATACCCCATATTCTCTCCCTACAGCAGCCTTGACACCCCCTCCTATCCCCCCATCGCCACCCTCCCTTCATCCCCCAGCATCCTAGGCAAGGTTCCCCATGCTTGTTTAAGAAATTTCCCTAGGATACTTGGAGGCGTAGGGAGGGGGAGGGGAAGGAGGGAGGGTGTATGAAGAACTCATACGAGACTGGAGAGTGGGAATATGGGGGAACCATCCCAGAAGCCGATATCATTCCTCCATGAGATACCCATTTAACGCATGAGTTCTTCTGGGGGAAACTGCAACAGGTGAAAGCCAAGGTGGTCATCCATGTTTGGGCATTACCTCTGGATAACAAAGTATATATACCTTGGTTACTGATAGTTTGATAATGTTTCCCCCTCAACTGTATCTCTATATACTTCTAATTAAAAAAAAAGAAATTCACATATGTTGAGGTTATTATTAGCTTAGCCAACTATCAGTCTATTTCTGATTGTATTCTAGCTTCCACATATGAGAGAAAACATTCGGCCCTTGAGTCTCTGAGTTTGGGATATTTCACTCAACATAATTTTTTCAATCTCCATCCATAAATATATGAGAAAATGCTCTACATCACTAGCAATCACAGAAACACAAATCAAATCTTCACTGAGATTCCACCTCACTCCTGTCAGAGTGCAAAAATGAAGAAAATAAAGAATGACAGATGCTGGATGGGGCTGTGGGAAGAGAGGAACACTGTCTCATCCTGTTGGTGGGACTGCAATCTTGTACAGCCACTCTAAAAAGCAGTGTGGAGACTCCTCAAAAAACTGGGGCTGGAACCACCTTATGATCCAGCTATCCCACTTCTGGGTATTTTCCCAAAAGAGCTAAATTCGGTATATTACAGAGACGCAGCTTCCTCAATGTTTTTAGCAGCTCAATTTACTATAGCTAAACTATGGAACCAACCCAGATTCCCCTCACTGGACAAGTGGATTAAAAAACTGTGGTACACGACATCCCCTCTTTAACACAGGAGGACATTGAAAATCTCAACCAATCTATCACAGAAAGCGAAATTGAAGCAGCAATCAAAGCTCTCCCAAAAAAGAAAAGCCCAGGTCTGGATGGGTATACAGCAGAATTCCACCAAGCCTTCACAGAAGAACTAACACCGATCTTCTACAAGCTCTTCCAGGAAATTGATAGCGCGGGATCACTCCCAAACACTTTTTATGAAGCAAACATTACACTGATTCCAAACCCCAACAAAGACACGTCAAAGAAAGAAAACTACAGACCAATTTCCCTGATGAACATTGATGCAAAAATCCTAAATAAAATTTTAGCTAATCGGATACAAAAGCACGCTAAAAAGATAATCCATTATGATCAAGTGGGCTTCCTTCCAGGAAAACAAGGCTGGTTCAATATACACAAATCAATAAATGTAACTCACCACATAAACAGAATTAAAAACAAAAACCATATAATCATCTCAATTGATGCAGAGAAGGCATTTGATAAAATTCAACACAACTTTATGCTCACAACTTTGGAAAAGATAGGGATCAAGGGAAGATACTTTAACTATGTCAGATCCATTTATGACAGACCCATAGCCAACATTATCCTTAATGGAGAAAAACTGAAAGCATTTCCACTGAATTCAGGTATGAGACAAGCCTGTCCACTATCCCCACTCTTGTTCAATACAGTCCTTGAAACCCTTGTCAGAGCTACCAGGCAAGACAAGGAAATCAAAGGTATTCGTATATGAAAAGAGGAAGTTATCTCTATTTGCAGATGACATGATTTTATACCTAGAAGACCCAATAACATTGGCCAGAAAACTCCTAGAGCTTATAGGTGATTTTAGCAAAGTAGCTGGCTACAAGATCAACTCCAGCAAATCGCTAGCATTTCTTTACTCCAGCAACAAATCCGCAGAAGAAGAAATCAGAAAATCTCTCCCATTCACCATCACTTCCAAAAGAATGAAATACTTGGGCATTAACCTTACAAAGGATATTAAAGATCTATTCAAAGAAAACTATCAAACACTAAAAAAAGAAATTATAGAAGACCTGAGGAGATGGAAAAACATTCCATGCTCATGGTTAGGCAGAATCAATATAATAAAGATGGCCATTCTACCCAAAGCCCTTTACAGATTCAATGCAATCCCCATCAAGATACCTATGGCATTTTTCAGAGATATAGATAAAGCAATTCTCAAGTTCATATGGAATAACAGGAGACCCAGACTAGCCAAAACACTACTCTATAGAAAAGAAGAAATAGGGGGTATCTCAATCCCTGACCTGAAATTATATTACAGAGCTGTAGTAGCAAAAACAGCATGGTATTGGTATCAAAACAGAACCGAAGACCAGT
>PVKS010003849.1:0-99397 GCA_004027875.1 Aplodontia rufa
ACCCACACAGGCATACTGGAAAAAATATTTAATCTGGAGACCCTGGGGTTTCTCAACTTGATACACAAAATTAACCATTAACCTGTTGTTGGCCAGGCCCTGTGCTGGTCTTTGGAGACCAGCAGTGAACGGCACAGGGACAGACCCAAGGAGTAGAGGAGGCTGGTACAGTCAGATACGATGCGAATAGACGCATGCTGCTGCCCAGCACAGGATAGGATGCACCTTCCCATCTGTCCACAGCAGAGGCTCCGCAGCCCAGCTTGAGGCTCCTTAACCACAAGTTGTGAATTCACATGCCATCTGCAGTGCTTTGGTTATGCAAGGTCTTCTTAAATGAAGCGAGAGACACTTGGCACCTATCAACACTCAAGTCTATCTGGACAGCACAAACTGGCCACAAACAACCAGGATGCCTAAGGGCTGAAGCCCTCTCCAGACAATGAAAAGTCAGGAGACCAAAGGGCCTCCGCTTACCTGAACTGAGAATCCTCTTATTGCTCACTGTTGCCTCTGCCAGAGCATCTATTCCTCTCCTCCGCAGCCTCTATCTCACCTGGGTAAGTTCGGTTTGAGAGTGAGGTGTTCCCCCAGCTCATGGAAGACAATGCAGGAAGCCTCAGAAGTAAAATGATTGGGCTATGAGAACCTTAGCCCAATTAGTGAGTTAAGATTAAGTGGCACCTGAAGGCAGACAGGGTGTGGCTGGAGGAGGTGGGTCCCTGGCCATGCCTTTGGGTATATATTTTGTAGCTGGCATGACTTGCTTCCTGGCAATGCCCTGAGCTGCTTCCTCTGCCACACTCTTCCACGATGGCCTCCTATGGACTAAGATCTCTCAAACTGTGAGCCCCTACAGAAACTTTCCTCCCAAAATTGTTCTTGTGGGGTCTTAGTCACAGCAGCAGAAAAGCTGACTGAAACAGCTCTGCATCCCCCTTGTGGCTCAGTCTGGGTGTCATTTCATCCACAAAGTCTTCTCCACTTCTACCCACAGGCAGTCTGGAGTGGGTGTCCAGCTGTGGTATCTCAGTGGCATTACCTCCTACTCTCCTGCAGTCGTCGGCCTCCTTAAGGTAGAACTCATAACCCATATGTGCTGACCATGGTGCCTGTCACATAACAGGCCCTCAGTAAGTAGCTGCTCAGTGGATAAACGTTTGATTGCAAACCCTTGCCTCTTCTGCACACAAATCACTTCCATGAAGCATCACTATATGGGGGTTAGGAGGGCTTATGAGCTTTTGGGAAAGAGCCTGGAATATTCTGTAGCATCAGTGGCCAGTATTACTACCTCAATGGTAGACACCATGTAATCTGTAGAGAGTGGCTTGGCTGGAAGCATCCCTATGGATGTGTTCCTGGAGCCTGTCAGAGTTGAACAACAATAATGAGAACCTCCAATACAGGAATGTTTATTTGGGAACAAAGACTAGGATGCATGCAAGACACATATGGTAATGCTGGCATGGCCTCTGGTATGTATTGAGAACAAGGATATATCAGGGATTTTATCAGAATAGAGAAATCTTTACAGATGTTTATAAAAAGCAAGTTCAGCTTTGTGAGCAGCAGTTACTATGGGAAGCTAGTCTTTTTAATTTTTCCTTTTGGTGCCAGGGATAGGACCCAGAAGCATTCACCAATTGATCCTCATCCCCAGCCCTTTTAGTTTTGAGGCAGGGTCTCACTAAGTTATCTCTCTAAATTGCTGAGGCTGGCTTTGAACCTGTGATCCTCTGCCTCAGCCTCCCAAGTTGCTGGGATTACAGGTGTGTGCCACCACCATGAAGCTAGTCCTAAATCACAGACATTGACAGTTGGTAAGAAGGAAAAATACAACCAGAAGGATAAGGCAGGCTGTTTGGCTATATTGGCCCAGCAATATGGGTCAATGACCTGAGAGTTTCTCCCAATGGTCTCTGAGCTCTATTTTAGATGAGTATGACAAGAATTTTATTACCACAAGCCTGAGAGAACAGAGGGTAGAGATAAGGCAAGCTTGGCAAACGGTGAAGCCATGGTTTAGTATGACTTCTGTATCAGTGACCTGCCTGTGTCCCCATTTGAGGGAGGTTTGGACCTGGAATAAAGGACTTCATGAGCAGCAGGGAGAACTAGTGAACAAGAGTCTACTTTTGCATTGTGGCCTGATGCTTACACTGAAAAGTGGGAATCAGGCTGCAGAGTGGAAGCAGAGATTCTCCATAAGAGGAGAGCTGCTTCCTGGGTTATTCCTCCAGGTACTGGGATGCTTTGTTCCCACAGATAGGACAGGAGATCACCTGTCAACCTTGACAACCTACATGAGACAACATGTGCTGAAGGCAAAAGCCAGGGTACTGCACCTTCCTTTGCAAGGTGTGGGAGCTGGATCTCGGGAGAGGAGCAGAGGGCAGTGAACTTCCACCTATTCCTGTCTTGTGTGAGTCAAACACACTTCTTTCCCACTCCTCCTTTTCTCTCTCGGAGTCTGGGAGAAGGCACCTGAGACCAAGGGCTGCATGTCTTCCTCCCCTGGTGTGTTACCCACTCTGTGATGGACAACCAAGTGGATGCTTCTCTTTGACAGGTTTTCTGACTTGATTTTTCCTTTTCAGGAAATTCTGAGCACAGTACCAACTTTTAAAGTGGGCCATCACCTCTTGTTTATGTGGCTAGATTTACTGGCTGCCATGGATTGGCAGAGGTAATGCAGCATTTTCAGCAATGGATAAACCAGTCGTTGCAAAGGCCGACTTACCTAAAAAAACATTGGTTGCACATTGTGAGTGCATTGGTCCGGGAATTCCCCAGGAACACAAACAGAATCACCAGAGGTCATGCTTTTCCTTGTAGTTTATTTGATGGCATTGCTTTCTGTTTTACCAGATGTCTTTTGTATTTGCTAAAAGGAAATTATATGTGGAATAAAAATGTAAGAAAACCAAGAAATGCAGAAAATGGTTACGAAAGAAAAAGAAATTCTCCTTTGACACTTTTCTTTTGATCAACAACTAAAGACACAGGTCCACACAAAACACTTCAATACTTCGAAAAGGAAGAAGAAACACTCCGCAAAAGACCAGGCCCCGCTGGGATTCGAACCCAGGATCTCCTGTTTACTAGACAGGCGCTTTAACCAGCTAAGCCACGGAGCCAGCACGCCCTGTGCCCTCCACATTGGTATGGAAAAGGGAAGATCTGTACTTCCGTTCGCATTTATTTGCTTTCTTGTTACTGCGACACCGCCCCGACTCGCGCAGGAATGGACCTCGCTTCCAGCAGTTGCAGGAGCGCGGCCCCGGCGAGGGTCGGGAGCCAGGACCCCCGGACTCGCGGGAAGATCGCGGGCAGCTCACCTGCCCAGGTGAGAGCCTGGCGTCGGGCGGGGCGAGAAGGCACTGCCACCTGTCCCAGCGCCTGCCGCGGTTGCTCCGGTGACTGCCTCCACCAACCCAGCGCCGGGACAGACCCTGCAGGAGACGAGCTGCTTCCCGCTTTCTGATTGAACAGGCGTTGGCGATTCCAGCCACCCCTCGCCCATTTCTTTCCGTAAACTCGGGTTCCCTCTCTGTTGCAACCGGCACTTGGAGCTTTCCCTGTCACGCTGTCAGGCAGCCTTTGGCACTTACCCCAGATTTTTTTTTTTTAAAGTAAAGAGATTGAATATCTATGAACTCAACACAGTTCGAGAATGAATGTGTGAGTGCCCATCTCTAATATTCTATGATTAGCCATCGTGTTACTAGTGTGCTTAGAGTCAATATAATCACAGAATACGATACAAAAGACAGCACAGTCACACCTTTGGCCAAATTGTGTTAAGACACCAGACAACAGAGCCAACAGAATTTGGTTTGGGGTTTCCTTTGACAGGTAGCTGAGGACATTGCACAGATTTTAAGAAGTCAAAGACATTGTTCAGATTAGATCCCAGAGATAAGTCTTGGAAGAAAATTGAGTCTGAAAAATCCTTTTACATTGATCTGGGTATGAACCTGATCTTCTGCTCAGTTTCCACTGACCAGGATGGACCCCAGCATAGGCTCTGCTCCACACTGCAACCCTGGAGAAGGTGAGGATCCTGTGTCACAGACTGCTTGCAGTGATGTCAAGAGCTTTGTCAGTGACAGACAGTGCCACTTTCTCCACACCTGGGAGCAAAACAGAGAACAGTGCACCTGAGGCACAGAGAAGGCCCATCACTGTGCTAGGTTAATGTGTCAACCTGATTAGGCTGCAGGTCACCATTATTCAATGAAACACTAATCTAGATGTTTCTCTGAAGGTATTTTGTAAATGTGGTTAACATTTGCAATCGGATTACCCTTTGTAATGTGGGTGGGCTCATCCAATCAGTTGAAAGGCTTTAAAAACAAAGGAAGCTTTTGTAAGGAAAAAGAAATTCTGTTTCAAGACTACAGCATTAGCTTCTGTCTGGGGGTTTCTAAGCTGTTAGCCTGCTCTGTCAGCTTCAGACTGATCCATCATGTAAGCCAATTCCTACAGATATGTGTGCATAAGTACATGCATATAATCTCCTACTGGATCTGTTTCCTTCTGGACGCTGTTTCTCTGACTTACACAATCACTGAAGGAAAGACTGGAAGTTGGAGCTGGAACTGTCAATAGAGCACACCCAGAACAAGGAGAAACCACACCTTGCTGTAGACATGACTGAGAATTTGAGATAGGCCTTCAAACTGCAAAACAAAAGACAGTTTTCATAGACAAACACTGAGAAAAGTAAGTGTGGACAGAGCCTGCAGGCAGTGGGAGCAAAGCCCTTCTGGAGGTAAAGGAGGGAACCCACTTGAACTTCCAGAGATGCCTGGATCCAGTCTCCCCATCCTGGGTATGTGATGCGGTGAAAAGAGATCAGTGGGGAAGTTTGCTCTATTCAGGGCACAGCTGTTCATGTTCTCAAACCCCTCTTCAGAACAGAAATCTCCTCTTACTTCTAAAGGAAAGAGTGATCTGTGAAGTTGGATAGGAAAACAAATGCTTATTTTGACTATCTGGCTACTGAAAGTGTATATTTATTCCATTATGAATGTAGGCAGCAAACCCACAGTGGTATTTCAGCCCTATTAGAAAACACAAGCGTTTTCACATCAAAATATAGTTATTGCAAATTTCTTAAAATATTGTTTATGGTCATTACTGCTTTGAAATTACGTATTTATTAAACCTCTGCCACCTGGGCAAGATATTTACATCTAGTACATTAATAAAGGAGCAAAATTATAATGTAATGATTTTAAAATATTTTGATAGCATTTCAATATGATTGCTTTCCTTCTGAAATGTTAGATATTTATCTTTTTTCCTTTATATTTTAAGAGTATGATTCTGAGATGGGGGTATAAAATCACCAAACTGCCCTAGGGGGTCCGTGGTATAAAATTTGGTGACAGGGACAGGTTCATAAAGCAGCTTACTTAATGAATTCACAAGCAGGTTGCCTTCATGGTTATGCAGAAAGAGCACAAAACGCCTTTTTCTTTAAGGGCGTTAAAATCATAACAACTGAAAACAAATGTTTTCTGATCTCAACACCTATATATATTCTCAACATCAGGCAGTTTTTCTTCAGTTTGGTAAACCACAACTTACTTAAAACTCTCTCTACGCGTGGGAATAAGCATTCCTTCTTAGGAATATGGAGGGATGAAACCTAGCCTGTGTGACACTGTGAAAGCACCCCCGCCGGTGCAGTTGACGAAGCCCGGTTCCAAGGCACTAGGGTGCAATGCAGGTCCTGCGGAGGGAGCAGCCTGCTGTGAGACGGCCTAGCTGTCTTGCTCGGTGACTGTTCCGGGGATTCTTTTTTAACGATAGAAACTAGAAAGAGTCCACCGTGTCCCGTGACGACTTCACTTCTCCTGCTCCTGTTCCATTGCTTCCTCGCCGAAGCTTGGCGCCTTTCTTTCACCTGCTTGGTCTTCGCAGTCTCCCTCTGTCTGGTTCCTCGAGGCTCCACCTGTGGGTCCGGTAATTGAAAGGAGAGTGCAGGCTGGAAGGGCGCGGGCCAGCCAGCCTGGCAGCCACTGCCCGGTGGCGGCGCAGCGGAGGACCGGGCGCAGCCGGAGGACCCGGAACAGGAGGCGGGCCGCCCTGGGAAGGCCGGCAGCCTTCGGCCGCGAGCCTGGAGCAGGCAAGGGTGCAGCCCCGGGCCGCTGTCTGCCTCCTAGGAAGGACACCACGGGCGAGTCAGCACGTGCGGGCCAGTGGCGCAATGGATAACGCGTCTGACTACGGATCAGAAGATTCCAGGTTCGACTCCTGGCTGGCTCGGGGTGTACGAGTTCCTTTTGCTTCTTCCTCCCGCTGCAGGCGCCGGTGGGGTCACTCGAGACATCTCGGCAGCACTGAGTTTTCCCGGGGTACTCTGGGCGCATGGCGGTTCCAAGCGGGGCTCTGCGCCCCCCCCAGCTCAGAGGGGGAGAAGGGGAGGAGGACGAGTCGGGTTTCCGACTGAGCAAGGCAACTGGCCGTGCGGCGAGACCGCCGGGTCTGTTCGTTTCCCGCCCACGCATACATCTGCGAGATAAACTGAGCCCTCGGCTTCGGGGGCGAAGGCACCCACGGCCAAGCGTCGCTGGCTCCACTCCCCGCCCCAGGTTGCGGGCTGTGCAAGAGCGGCGACAGCACTGCTGAGTACGAGCGCGAAGTACAGCTGGACAGCGGGTTTCCGTAGTGTAGTGGTTATCACGTTCGCCTCACACGCGAAAGGTCCCCGGTTCGAAACCGGGCGGAAACAACCTCAGCATTTTCCTCTTGAAGTCGGCTGTTAACACTTGTTTTTTGTGTCGGTGCTGCCCTCGCGGCCCCTTTTCCCTTCAATCCGGCTCAGCCGCCGTGCTGCGTGGCTCCTCTGTGGGTAGCCCGGGGCGTGCGGGCTCCGGGAGATGGCGGCGCACCCGACCCGCCCGCCGGGGACCGGTGGACCCCTCCTGTGTGCAGCTGACCCGTCCGCGAGAGGAGGGCGGAACCAGGGAGGGAAGGGGGCATGGGGGGGGCGACACCGGGAGGGAGAGCGGGAGACCGGAGGCCAACGGGAGGCACCGGGAGGGTGGGTCGCAGCACAGCGCAGCAGGATGGGAGGCGCTGGCAGGTGAAATCGGAGGTGAGGGGGGCCCGAGTCGCGCTCGCAGCCACCTGCAGGGGCGGAAGAAGGACAGCTTTCCTCTTTCACTGCGATCCTCTGCGCTCCCGGTCTAAAGTGAAAAATGGACCGAGCTCAGAAACAGACAGGCGTGGATTCCGCGTCCTGCCTTGCAACTTCGGGGAGGCTCCCTGGCAACTCCCCGACAAAATCAGGACTTGCCGGGGCGTTTGGCCTGACGCCTGGCTCACTCCATTCCCCTGGGGAGGGGGAAGGGCTTGTCCTGTCGCCCGTCTGCCACGTGCGTCCTCGGGGTCTCCCGCTTGATGTGTGATGGCTTTTTTCTAAAGGGTAGCCTAGCCTAGCGTTTCAGATCGCACAGCTCCAGTTAGTCTCAGATGACTGACACAAATAACTTAAGAAAGGGCAACCTTAATCTACCCAGCTGCTTCATCATTTGTAGAAACAGGCTGCTTGGATAGGCATTACCTTTTCCAGCCCCACTCCTCCTTCATTGTCAGAGTCACCTTCTTTGAGAAACCCAGGAGTTTGTCTTCCGGCTGGTTCTCTTAAGATGGTACCTTGGCTAGCAAGGCAATACGCTTGGGCATGCACTCAATAGCATTTTGTTCAGTACATTTTCACTTAAAATCCTCTCTATGCCACCCGCCACCCAGAAATACAAGCAAGCACTGTGGTGCTATGAAAAGGCCCCAATGTCCAGGCCCAGAAGGTGACTCGGATATATCCTCCTCTTTCTGTGATGGGATATATCCTCCTCTTTCTGTGATGGGATATATTCTCCTCTTTCCGTGATGCGTGTGGGCAGGGGTACTTAAGCTGGGAAACTGAATGTACCCCTAGCCAGTTGTTGCCTAGGGGTGACTGGGAGCCTGTGACTCACTCCTCTTCAAACCAGGTACATTGTTGCAAGATGCAGCAGCAGCTCCACCTTTTAGATACAGTCTTACCATTCTCTCATTTAACCCTAAGTGGAAGCCATGCTTTGGAAGATGGATAACAAATAGACCCTGGAGGGTGACTGGTTCACCTGACCTCTGCTCTTGTCCACTGTGTATCTTTTACTTTTATGGAATCTTGTATTTTCTCCTTTCTCACCTTGGTATTAGTAATCTTCCTCCCGCTTTTTCCTCCAGCCCTAAGGCAATGTCTCCATAAGTACCAAAAAGGGAGGAGGAGGGTAGCTTTCTGATTTTGGAATGGGATTGAGGCTAGAAACCCAGTTCTGGAACCATCAAAAAAGCAAATGGATGCTGCAAAACTGTGTTTTATGTGTTTGCTGAGGATGGGATGGGAGTGTTGGATGAGGCAGGATCTGGTCCAGGAACACCTGAGACAGACTTGCCTTGAAAGAGAGAAAATAGGGGGGAAAACAGGGTTTGAGAACTGGGCAAGACCTCAAAGTGGCCCACACCTGGAATTGCAGTGAGTGGAGAGGCTGAGGCATGAAGATCTCAAGTTCAAAGCCAGCCTCAGCAATTTAGGAAGACTGTGTCTCAAAAAAATAAATAAAAATGCCTGGGGATGTAACACAGTGATAAAAGGCTCTTGGGTTAAATCTCCAGTACCAAATAAATAGATAACAATCTAATCTGAGATGGGTTCCAGATCTTTGAGCTTGTAAACTCCTCTCTCCATATGCACTGGTGTGCTAGGACCACCTTAGGTTGCTTGGACAACAGAAACCTTTTCTAGTAGTTCTGGAGGCTACAGATCCAAGATCAACATGTCAGCAAGTCCGACTTCCTCTGAAACTTCTCTCCTGGGCTTGCAGATGGCCACCTCCTCACTACATCCTCAGTGAGTCATCCTTATGTTGTCTCTGTCCTAATTGCTCATGAGGACACAAGTCTTATTGGCTGAGAGCCCACCCCAACGACCTCATTTACTTTCATTACCTCTTTAAGACCCCATGTCCAAATACAGTCACAGTCTGAGAGGTACTAGGGTCAGGACTATAACATGAACTTGGTGGGGAACACCATTCAGCCCATAACTCCTCCCCATTTCTGAGGACAAAAATAGGCATATTAGGGACACCATTGACACTGTTCCCCTATAAAAAGTTTCAGAAGACTTTGAAGCACACTATCATGTCCTCATAATGCCTATCATCTGCACAATTTTGTTGTAGAAGAAAATACTATAGCTTTTTATTTCAGTTTATTTTTTAAGACTATTTTTCCAGTTATTTTTAACATTACAGTTCCTTTTCTAATGGAAAAAAAAAAAGTAAGTCTTCATAACTAAGAAAAGCATTCCAAGAAAGAACAGATCTTCCTTCTACCCTGCAGCTGCTGAGGGAACAGACATCTTTCCATATTATAAGGTAAGCGATCTGTCTTGGGGTATAGCTCAGTGGTAGGTAGAGTACTTGCCTAGCATGTGCAAACCTCAGGTTTGACCAGAACTTCTAGTTCTTGTTGCAAAACCAGAATTTCCACGGGGGAAGAGAAACAATGACTAATGAAAGTGGGGAACTCCTACAAAACTATCAAAAGAACGCTCACACCCGCTTCTCGGGGCCATTCTCCGGGAAATCTGACTCCCTAGCTCTTCTTTCTTTTATTTCCTTAAAATAAAATCTGTCTACTGTGTTTGCCTCGATGTTCTTCAGTTTCATTCTTCAACTCTGAGAGGACACAAATCCAACTTCCAAAAACCGGCATCACTTGGAAGAGTTATTTTAACACGGGGCACCAAGGGAAGTAATGATTGGCATAAAACACACTTGTTCTAAGAAATACACGATAACACTTCTGCCATAGATTTTGTCAGCATTGTGTTCTTTTCTCACAAGTGTACAGAAATTCCTCATTCTGTATCTGAATGCTTTGCCAGTTACATGTGTTAAAAATATCTTTGCCTGGCTGGTAACTTATTGCTTTGCTTTCTTTGTGCTATCTTTTCTATACTCAAGCTATTACCATCGTATCTTGTCAATATTAACTTCGATAGTTAACCTGGTCAAATTGGGCTTTTAATGCTACATTTATCCTTTGTTCTCTTTATGGGTTGGGTTTTGTGCATCTTATCAGTCTTTCCAGGAGTGTGGAAGATGAAGCACCCTGGGGATGACGCTGTTGCTGCCTGTTCCAGAGAGAGGCAAAAGGAAAGGCACAACGAGCTGCTACAGCTGCCCCTCCACAGCCAGGGCACAACCTGAAAAGAGCCTTGCACAGAAGGGACAGAAGCTGCTCAGTGGGAGAGAGGGGAAGCAGATGCTGGGAGGAGCGAAGTAGCCTGCCAAAACTGGAGCCTCCCCAGCCTTGGTGAAGCCCAGGGAAGGGCACATTTCTGATAGCTGTGTACTTCTAGTGACTACTTTGGAAATACTCTTTTCGTTATCAAATTTTGTAAAATGTAGAATTTTTATTCTTTTTATAAGTCATGCTGTTAGCACTTTGGAACCCTTGTTGTCTTTAGTGTGAAGGGGAAATACCACCAAGAGAGTGTCTCTGAAGTTAAACTGAAAATAAGGGAAGATACAATTTTCCATCCTGGTTTTTGAGACCTATTCTTGGTTCCCAGGAAAGGCTGACATTCACACGTTGCTAGGTAGAAGACAGAGTAGGGAGCAAACATTAGTGTCTTTCCTTTCCCCAGGCATCAGCGTGGCCCTGACTGCTAAAACTAGATGTGGCCTTGGCATCTGAAATCAACTCCCAGGCGGCACCAAACAGCTGGTATTCCTGCTTTGGTATTTAGCTTTGGATCATCCTGTTGAGAATCCTGCAGGTTTCATTTCATTTCCTCCAGGTCAGAGTTGACCTCTGAAAAGCTCTTATGAGCTCATGCTGACAGGGGACAGTCAAATGCAACTGGTGGGAATACGAGATTAAAGGAATGACTCTAAAAATGATCCTACTGTGCTGACTGCCCCCCATCCTTTCTTTTCCAATAAATTCATGCCTGCTACTCTGAGTGACATGTCTGAAATCTTTCTGACTTTATCACAAGGTTGGGGGCAGTCTTTGCACTTACTCAGTTTCTCTGAAGGCCCCAGTCCTATAACATTTGGTGTTTCCACCCAGTTTTCTTTCTTTCTTTAAGAGAGAGGAACAGCAAGAGAGAGAGAATCAAGTTTTATTTAGTTTTTCATGTGGCCTTTGTTTGATCTGAGACTTTGTTGTGCATTGGTGCTGGAGTTTGAACTCACATACTTGTGCATGTCAGGCATGTGCCATAAATGCTGAGCCACTGCTCCAGCCCCACCACCCAGTTTTCATTGGTGTTATCTTTGGTTACCATAATTCTTTTCTGGTTGCTTTCTCCATTCAGCCTTTTCTGAAATTCTATTCTCCACCATTGATTCATGGTGACTACAACAGAAATATTTTTTAAGAGAATCAATTTTATTTATTTTTCATCTGGATTTAGTTTTTCTGACACTTAGTTGTATATGTGTGTTGGGGTTAAAACCCAGGTCCTTGGGCATGCCAGGCAAGGTCTCTACTTTGAGCCCCCACCAGCCCCTACAGGAAATACCTTGAGATAATTAATTATTTTAGCTTTTTTTTTTTAAAAGAGAGAGGGACAGTGAGAGAAAGAATCAATTTTTTTTTAAATATAGTTTTTCATGTGGCTTTCATTGTTCCAAAGTTTCATTGTGTATCTGGTGCCAGGCAAGTGCTGTAACTGCTGAGCCACTGCTCCAGTCCCTACAGCACACTCTTGTGGAGACCCCAAAATTCTCTTGACTGGAACTTGGAGGCCCCAGTCCTGCAACACTATCAGGTTCCTTCCCACATCAGGGGAGTTCTCGCTTCTCATTTTAATAAATCCATTCACGGGGCTGGAGTGGTAGCTCAGCGGTAACAGCACTTGCGGACACAGGTTGGAACCCCAGCACCATATACACAATGAAGTGTTGGAGCGTTGAAAGCCATATGAAAAACTAAGTAAAAACCTGATTTTCTCTTTCACTCTCCCTCTTTCTCTTTCAAACAATATAAAAATAAAAAAATAAATCCACTCATTTACCCTTCCCTTTTGTTATCATCCATGGATTTTATTTTCCAAATTTGCAAGACAAGAACCTAGAAGCAAATTGGTGAGGTCTGCAGCCTGCACAAAAGAAGGGGAATGTAGTTTCATCCCCAGTTTCATCTTGGTGGTGGCTCATATGGGATCTATGAAAGGGAACCTTTGTTTCTCTTCTCTGTGCTTTCTCTTAGTGGTCAAACGCTCTTTAAACACCAGGAACCAACATGCCTACAATCCTAGTGATTTAGGAGGCTGAGGCGGGAGGATCACAAGTTCAAAGCTAGCCTCAACATCTTAGCAAGACCCTGTTTCAAAATAAAATATAAAAAGGGCTGGAGATGTGGTTAAGTGGGTAAGTGTCCCTGGGTTCATTCCCCCTTACCTAAATAAATAAATAAATCTAACACAGGGCACCTGTCAGCCAGTTAAAAGTGGCTAGCATGACTGTCAGTCTTAAGACTCATATGACATGCTTGGAATTGGGAATATGGGTCCTGACTGGCTTCAGTTTCATTTCAGTGGGAAAAGCTGATATATGGGACAGAGAAAAGTTTGAGACAATTGAAGGCAGCTGACTGGACCACTCCCCAATGCTGTACAAAGGTCTCAGGTCTGACCCTGACAGCCCTCAAGGGTACCAAATATCGACCACTGTCTTGTGTTTCTGTTTCTGAGTGATTTGGCCTGATGGTGGAGGGCATCCTCACCTAATCAATTTTGAATCCTTAGATAAAGACTTAGTCTGATCTGAGGTCTTTGAGTAAGAGGTGGCCCAATAATCTATAGAGCATGAGCCGAGCAGTCTCTCCCTTTCTGCAAAAATGCTTCTTCCTCAGGTGTGCCCTGGTGTGCAAGCTACTCCCACGTGCTCCCTATGTCCAACTGATGCCCAATTCCTTCATCTTCTATCTCTCATGTGCTTAAACAAAGTCTCTAGGGACCTATAGGCTTTAGAATGCTTTCTGGGACTCAAGTATATCCCCAGCGTCCACCTCTTAAACAGGTACACATTATGAGAAATTACGTAAGCTCCTCTAGCTTTAAAATTAGACTGCCTTCTCTAGACTCCCACAAGACCTTTCTTCTGTACTCCCCACTTTTCTGCAGGAAAAAGACTAGCAGGGCCATCTCACTTTATTAAGCTACCCCTTATCTCTCCTAGTTCTGGGAGCCAAATTATTTATTTTCTTGATTGGGGATGTCACCCAGAGCACTAACAGGCTTGCCTCTCGCTTCAAATTGAGGAGCACATTATAAAATCATGGTCTTATGAGTATGAGAACCCAAAAGGACAAAGGAAATGTTTAAGACATATTTTAAAGGCACAACTAGCTAACAAACGCCCTCCCTTAAATCAAATAGCTAACCAGAAGTTAGTATACTCCATTCTGAGTGAGGCCCAATTCTCTCCGCAAAGGTTTATTAACTAATGGTAGACACAGATCAGGAGCTGTTACAAGAGATCAGAAAAGCATTTAAGGGTTTCATTGTCTCCCAGGTTTGTCTGTCACACTGGAAAGGGTGGATAAATCTGGAGGCTTGCACCTTTATCATGGCCATCCACACAGAAGGAAAGAACACCAGGGACAATTACAGTTGAGAGGAGTGTGGCAAGAGAGGGGACTGGTAAGCCCCACTAAGTCCAGTCCTCCACAAGTCTCTGGCATATGGGAAACAGACTCTTCACAGGTCATGAGGATGCTGATAAGGCAGCAGTAAGTCCAGTAGGTCACATGGGAGGGGTGTGAACTGCTGACCACTACGGGCTCCAGGATCAGGGAGTCATCCCCCAGCTAAAGAGACAGTTTTCTCAGTGCACGCGCCCATGTTCTGTTCTCTTTCATTCAGATAGGAGCCTTGGCCTCAAAACTGAAATCTGGTTCACTACTAGCCTGCGTTTTTAAAAAACTGGGATAGATTCAACCCTCAAACTTAAAAAGAAATGCCTGCTAATTTTTTGTATCCAAACCTGGCCTGATAACCAACTGGGGGAATGGAAAAATGGTCTCCAGAGGTAAACACAAACTGTAATGCCACACCTTAAGAAACTGACTTTACTAAAGGGAGGGAAAAAATGATTACAAATGCGCTACATCTGGGTGTGGTGGCCGATGCCAGTAATCTCAGTGGCTCTGGATGCTGAGGCAAGCAGGATCCCAAGTTCAAGGCCAGCCTCAGTAATTTAGCAAGGCTCGAAGCAACTTAGTGAGACCCTGTCTCGAAATAAAAAAACAGCAGGGCTGGGGATGTGACTCAGGGATTGAGTGCCCATGAATTCAATCCCTGTACCCAAAAAAAAAAAAAAAAAAGTGCCCTCAGTATGAGTTTGAGTTTTCACCTCCCATGCTCAAAATGGCAGCTCTCCCTACTCTTTAGCTACCTATCTGATACCATCTAAAATGTAAGCAAGAGCCCAAATCAGTGTGAGACCAGAGAAGGAGAGTGTCACTCTTAAATCCAAGATGCTGAGATAGAAGACTGCTTTCTCCTTTCTTGCACTCTGGGATTCTGCTCTTTCAGTAAGTTCCTCCCTAAATGGCTTTCTTTTCCCCAGAAGAAAAATGGAAAGATCCCATATGTATAAGCTTTGATTGTCCTTAACACAAAACAAACAAACAAAACTTTACCTGAGGGTTTCACGGGCTCCCACATTCTTTCAACATCTGGGCTAGTCAATCTGATCCAAAAGTGCACCCAAGTCTTTTAAGATGTTTTGTGTGCTCTTGTGCTAGAGTAATTATGACTGTTTCATTTTTTGGAGGGGATAAAAAAACCTTTTTTTTAGAACTCAGTTTTTTTTTTTTTTTTAAGAGAGAAAGGGACAGTGAGAGAGAGAAACGGAGAATCGATTGTATTTAGTTTCTCATGAGGCTTTCGTTGCTCTGATGCTTTGTTGTGTATGTAGTGCAGGGGTTCAACCCTGCAGCCTTGTGCATGCCAGGCAAGTGCCATATCTGCTGAGCCCTTGCTTTAGCCCCTGGCTCAATTTTTCTAACTAGAGGTCTTTTAGCTCTGTTTCCCCCTGCTTTTATTCAGAGGCCAGTTTTTCAAGGATTGAGTCCCAAGTACACTGGGCAATAGACTATGAGGCAGAAGTGGAAGGAGAAAGACCACTTAGAGACCTGTCACAATAGTTCTGACAGGGAGCGCTGGAGGAGAAAAATGAACGGGATGTGAGGTGTGAACACTGCTTTAGCCAGATTTTTGATGCTGTGACCAAAAGATCTGACAAGAACAATCAGAAAAGGGAAAGTTTATCTTGGGGCTCACAGTTTCAGTGGTCTCAGTCCATTGATGGCCAATTCCATTCCTGGGACCTGGGGTGAGGCTGAACATCTTGCAGAAGAGTGTGGTGGAGGGAAGCAGGTCAGAACACGGCCACCAAGAAGCAGAGAGGGAGCTCCATTTAACAAGGACAAAATAGATCTCTCAAAGGCACACTCACTTCCTCCAGCCACACAGTTATCAATTATCCCCTATCTGGGACTAAATGTACTGATTAGGTTAAGGCTGTCATAGCCCAATCATTTCCCCTCTAAACTTCCTGGCACTACCTCATACACAAGCTGTTGGGGGACATCCATAACTAAACCACAACAGCTACACTTCAAATGCCAAGCCTGGATGACTGTTTAGCCTCTTGCTCTCCCCTCTTGCATTCACATGTTGGAAACTTAATTCCTTATGCAAGAGTTTTGGTAGGTGACCCTAAGAGGAGTTTTAGGTCATGAGGGCTCTGCCCTCCTGAATGGATTAAATTGCTGTACAAAGGGGGCTTGCAAGAGTGAGTCGCTCTCTTGTGCTCCTCTAGAGTGAGGAACTGTGCTGCCCTCTCTGGTGGATACAGCATTTAAGGTGCCATCATGGAAGCAGAGACCCTTACCAGGTAGCAAACCAGGCAACTTGATCCCAGCCTTTAGAAATGTGGGAATACATTTCTGTTCTTTATAAATTTCCCAGTCTATGGCATTTTATTACAGCAACACAAAATGGCCTAAGAGAACCTCTGAGCCACATTTTCCTCTGTAAGGAATCAAGAAGTAACATCTACTTTGCAAGGTTTCTTAAGGAATTACAGCTACCATATGGAAATAATTAGTTTATATTAAAAATTTCCAAGTTAGCATATTGAAGCATAAAGCTCCATTGGAAATTTGAAAAAAAAAAAAAAAGAGTTCATATTCACCAGAACCAAATCATTAATGGGAAAACTGGCAAAAAATAATTGATGAACCTGAAAAATGGAAGGCCAGGTTACTCTATATGAGGCCTTTACCAAAAAGCAGTAGCACATATATCAAAACTGGAGTTACATTACTAACAATATTTACCTTTATAATTGTGAATTTCTGGAAATTCTACTTTATCATGCTTATTAGCATCCTTCCTGGGTTAATATCCCTGCTCCATTTTATTCAGCAAATAACACTTACCCTACTTTCCCTTCGCCATCTAACAGGTCAGGCAGGACCAAAGAATCTTTACCTGTCCTCAGAGACCTTCAAGTACCCAGGATGGATAAGTAGGCAAACAGTGTTTTCCCCTGTGACAGTCCTGCAGGAGGCTCCAATGTTAGGTGGCTACTCAGGCTGAAGGCTGAGCAGGGAAAAAGCTATTCATGAAGGGCCACTGATAGCCACCAGGAGCCTTAGGTGACCGATAAGCACCAAGCACCTGGGAGATTCAGACATAATTAATCAAACGACCCTTTCTAGACTCTCATTACCTCTGATAACCAAGTCTCCAGCCCACCCCCTTTATCATGAAAACTAGGTCACAGCCCCCAATGCCTCAAACATCAAGACCCTCCCAAAACCTGCTGGGGGCTATTCAAAGGGTAATGAACAAATCGAGGTTTGGTGAGAAGTGGAGGCAAATGGGTGACTCAATTCTAATTTCCTTACAAACTCCTACTCTATGAGCACAGCACCGCCCTTTCTTAGGTGATCAGTCAAGTCTGAAGGTGGACTTGGACAAAACTTTAGAACTGGAGTGGGGAGGTGGGAAGGATGAGTGTCCCTGTCCCCTCAGAGAGGACCACTCTCTCTCTTGAGAATCTTCCCTTTCCCCTATCATCTAATAAACTCAGGCCTGTAACTCTGAAAGATATGTCTGAAATCTTTCTGACCTGATCACAGGGATTGGGGTTTGAAGTGGTGGGAAGGGGCCTTCATGCTGCCTCAGTTTCCTGGAAGGCCCCAGCTGTGTAACACTGATGCCAGCACATGAAGGAATGGTCTTCCTGGAGGACCTTGGGGCCTGAACAGCAAGATGAAAACTAATAGGAAGTGGTCAGGTAAGAAGTGAAGAGTCTGATGATACAGTAAAAACATTTCCAGGGATGCACTGATGTTCAATAAATTGTTGAATCAGAAAATAATTAAAATACATAACCAAACAAGTTATATTAGGTTGACTTCAATAGAATAATTCTTAAGTGCTTAATGTTTGCCAAATGCTGTGTCCAGTGATTTCATGCATACTTTTATCTCCGCAAACCTTGTGAGCTGAATAGCATTACTTTAGCTTCAGTGAAACAGGCAAACAGAAATTAAGCAGCTTGCCTTGAGGTCGTCATAAATTGGTAAAATCCAGAATAAGACCCAGATCTGTAACGCCAGGGCCTAGAAGTCTCACTTTTGAAAAGGTTAATGATCAGTGGTATAAATTTCAACTGCAACCTATTCCCTCCCCACAAAAAATTATTTCGTGTTTCTGAGCAAATTAAGGAACTTCGAAGATTCCATCTTGCGCAAGTAACATCATCAGCATTCCCAAGCCAAACAGGTGCAATCTCCAATTAAGACGGGCAGTGAGAAATGGCACTGTAGCCCGGGGGGCGCAGTCCTGAGATTTAGGTATTCAGCGGATCTCCAGCAACGCAAACTGCGAAGGGTCACTTTCTGGACAAGGAGGGCACTTTTTATAAACATCCCCGAAGCGGGCGCTGGGCTGGAGGAACGATTTCCAACCTTCTGACTATAGCTGGCGATTAACTGAAACTTCCAGACAGTGGAGAGGACGCTGAGCGTCCCGGCAGCGACGCGGGACGCAAGAGAGCCGACAGATGCCACCACCCCTGACGCGAGCACCGCGCACCCACGTGGACTGCACGGCCACCCGGCGAATACGGAAACAGCGGAACGCGGAAGGCCAGCGAGGACTCGCGCCTCCGCTGCTCGCTCTTCGCGGTCACTGCGCTCTTTTCCCGCCTGGACCGCACCGCTTCGGGCCAGAGGATGAATAATCCCGACCCTGCCACCTGGGGTCCCGGAAGAGCGAAAAGAAGCGGGGATCACCCTGAGAAGCCTTACCCCGCCGCCTTCCTACCCCGGCCACCGCCGCCCTCCCGCCTCTCAGCGCCGCCCCGGCGCGCATCTGACTTCCGGGGCCTTCTTGCTCTCGCACTCGGACTTCCGGCCGCTCTAGGACGCGCGGAGGTCCGTCCTCTCGGTGCCCCGCGCGGGCCGCCAGCATGGCGGCGGTCCAAAGCCTGCAGCGCCGCACGCCAGCCTCGCCCAGAGCCGAGGGGTCGCTGGGGTCACCTTCGAGCGCGACCCTTGCCTGGCTTCTCAGCCTTCAAGTGCCAGAGCCCTCCGGCTGCAGGATGAAGCCCGTGCAGTCCTTTTCGAAGTCATTTTAACACTTTTAAAAAATGCATAGGATTACAAAGCAGGCCTGTTTTACTACAAAAGTTGTCAATTAAAATAATTCGTGATAGAGTAATATGTTCGCTTTTTCATTGATGTATTAAATATGAAACACCAAGGCCTGTCATAGCTTAACTTTTTGCAACAACCGTTTTTTGGTACAAAAATGTGTTATTTTTCCTGGTGACAAAGGCGTAGGTATTTTTTTCCACTGCGGTTTGCGTCCCACATAAATGAAGGAAATGTAAACGTCCTTTATAGGTGTGAGATGTACTTCCCGCTGGTGCGGTGATGTGCCCCCTTATCTCAGCTGCGGACAGGGAGGCCAAGGCAGGAGGATCAGTGCCAGCCTCAGCAACTTAAGAAGGTCATTTCAAAATAAAAAAACAAAGGACTGGGGAGGTGGTGGGCTCAATCCCCAGTACCCCAAACAATAAAAAATGTAATTCCTACCCCACTCCAACTTCGCCAGCCCCCAAGCTAGGAAACCCTGAAATGCGTGCTTTGTTTTGTTTCTGGTGTTGGAATGTGAACCCAAGGCCTGTTCCTTCTAAGCACTCACTCTCCCACTGAGCTACACTGCAGGCCTCCAAAGTGCTTTCCTAACACAGTGCCTGACATATTGAAAGCTCTTCATACATGTAGGGATTAGTAATTTTATTGTTTTTCTTTCATCCAACCAGATGGGAGTTAATCGTATGAAAACCAGAGTTAAAGACTTTTAAGACAGACCCAACTGGAGTACAGGATGCTTTACTCTCCACACCTCTACTATTCTGCCTTGTTTAGGGAACAATCTCAGGACAGATGGGAAAATACCCAAGTGTCACCTCTGGGTGCTCCTTGCTGTGTTTACTATTTGCTGCTCATAATATTGGGTGTTTGGAGCTGTAGTGATGGGGGGGCGCAAAGAGAAATCAGAGTTCAACCCATTAATGTCATCAAATTAGATAAGAGAGCTAAAATAGTGCTGTCCGTACTCTCCAGTTGTGTGCAAAAAGTAATTCATCTGGTGGAAATGAGGAGTAGGAAAGTGAGATGGGAGGGACACAAGCTCTTTTCTCTTTTTGGTGGTTCTACAGATGAACCCAGAGGCACTTCACCACTGAGATTCCCAGCTTTCCTTATTTCTAGACAAGCGTTCACTAAATTGATAAGGCTGGCCTTGAACTTACCGGTTCTCCTGACTCAGCCTTCTCAGTCGCTGGGATTACAGGTGTGCACATTGTCTCTGGCCAGACCTAGGCTCTCACACTCAAGGATTAGTTCCTTAATATAAAGGAACTAATATAAAGATCTTCAATTGTCTGTCAAGGCCACAAGAAAGGCCCAAAGGCCCTGCTCTCACCTGAGAGAGGAGGGATTCAACTTTTAGTTGAGAAAAAAAAAAGCTCTCTTACTTGAGGAAAGAATAGAAAATAAGCAAAAGTGGGAAGATCCAGGGTTTTGAGATGAAGTCAGATTCTCGGCTCCCGCCCGTAAATGGAGTCTGGGCTGACTATAAATTCCAGCAGCCAAAATGCCTGCTTCTAGTGTTTGCAGCTATTCCCAGTCAAAACTGGAAATATGGGCTGGCTGCAGGTTTCTACAGCAGAAATAGTGTCAGCAGCGCCCCAGCTAAAAGTTGGGTGTTGCAGCTCTTGGTGTGGAAATTAACCCTGGGAAATTGGAAACAATCTTCTGGGTTCTTGTCTTGGGAATTTGAAGAATAAAATCCACGGACAACCACGGAAGGAGGAGTAAAAGGAGTAGGATTTATTTATGGAAGGAGAGCAGAGACTTGTGGAGGGGCACCTGGAAGCAAGCTACTGTCCAATGTAGATTATATTGATTATATTGATCTTGGGCACAAGCAAAATTAACGTTCATGTAAAACAGGCATTGAGAAATGCATCAACATCATTGGTTGAAATCTATACAAAACACGTATTGAAACTAAGCACCAAAATCATTGGTTAAACTCTGGGCAAAACAGGCAGCAATTTTTTCCAAGTTTCCATCTCTGTCCACCGCCACTTCTTAGTTTCCCCACCTCTGCCTCTGGGAGGCAGGAGGTGCTCCCACAGGTGAGCCTCAGGGTCATTTGCATTTGAAGGCCCTGAGCATACCTGTCAATCATTCTCTACTGGCCACTTCTAGGTGTGGTTGAATGGGGCCCCGTGGTCCTGACTACCTAGCCATTTTACTATCTCTCCTAAAGCTGCCTCAGTTTGACTAACCATTGCCATGCAATGAGAGAAGGCACTTTGCAGAAAGGAAGGTGAAGGCCTCCTGGGAGCCTTGGTAGTCCTTTTTTGCCCAGGTTCTTGTAGTAACATACCAGGAAGATTTCAGAGAAGCAAGCATGAGTTCACTGCAGGGATAGGAAAAGGGAAAAGGGGACCTCTTCACGTGAGAGAGTGGGTCTTCCCAGAGACAGAAGGAAGGTGCACCCCACCTGCCCTCCAGTTTTATTGGAGATCCAAAGGAAGTTTCCAGAGAGTCCTGCATAGGTTCACCCCTTAACTTATTGAGGACAGAACCCAGGGCTGCTTAACCACTGAGTCACATCCCAGCCCTTCTTATTTTTTTTAAAATGAGACAAGGTCTTGCTAAATTGCTGAGGCTGGCTTTGAACTTGAGATCCTCCTGCCTCAGCCTTCCTGGCAGCTGGGGTGATTGGGGATCTTGATGGTTTGGGTAATAAGGGTGGGTCCAAGCCAGTTGGGAGGGTGTGACATAATCATGAAGCAACAGTTTTTCTTAAGGGGATGTAATTATGCCTGGGGAAGGTTTGACACAGCAGGCCCAGTCTTCCAGATGCTTGCCTGTCAGGTAAGGCTCCCTGTGGCTTTCAGCCTGTCTTGGCTGTCCTTTCCCCTGATCACCCATTCATGGCTGAGCAGCCACCCAACAGCTCCCAGCTGAGGTAGATGCTGCTGCTATCTTCCCACATGCCTGGAAGCCACTGGTTAAGCGGAGGACAGATGGAGCCTGAGAAGCAAAGCAGGTATGGGGAATTTCACCACCAGAGGCAAAGCCAGTTCAGCTAGGGCTTTCTCTCCCTTGTCAAAGGATTTCAGACTTTATCTAGTTTGTTTTGACAGTTTCAGGACTAGCTGGGGGTGGTGCCTATGCCTAGAATCCAGCTACCAGGGAGGTTGAGACTGGAGGATCACAAATTATAGGCCAGCCTGGGCAATCTAGCCAGACCCCGTCTCAAAACTAAAAGGGCTCAGTGATAGAGGATCCCTGAGTTCAACTCCCAGTACCACCAACACTTAGGGAAAAATCAAATGAGATTTGAATTTTACAAACACTTCTGTCAGCCTTTGAATAGTTGGGTCAGAAGTGGGCAGGAGCTGGAAGTGGAATTCCTGACTGTAAAATATACTGATTTATTCAGGCCTAGAAATCAAGTCTGTTTAGGATGAGGAGGAACAGTGTCCCCAAGAAATGGCAAGAGCCATTGAGCTGTAGGATGGGTACAGAAAATAGAACAGATTTTCACAAAATTTCCAGCCTCCTTCTTAAATATGCAAGAGGCTCCTTGTGGAGGGAAGGAGGGGCAGTGGGAAGAGTCACACTAGGTGTCTCTGAGGAGAGACAACAGATTTTTCGCTCTGGCATTTAGGAGGATGGTTGTTTTGCTAAATAAGGAAGAAAGAAGGCAGTAGAGAAGGTGAGATTTACTGAAGAATGTCAAGAACTGAGAAGGGCCAGATTTTACCCAACCTGTGAGGTCTTGAGTTAGCCTGCCACAGTTTCATGGATGCAGACAGAGTCCATGAGATGCTTGGGCAGGAGACGAAGCACAGTTTATGGTCAACAGTAATAGCAAAAGCCAGATTCCCAGCATTTTCCAGTTTCCCAGCTCACCTTCCCAGAAGGCAACACCTGTAGAGCCACCTGACACCTGAGTATGCGGTGGGCGGGGAAACCTCAAACTTGGGGATCTACAATGCACAGAAACCATACCTGACATTGTCTCTGTCTTCCAACGCTGTCTGCCACGTAGTCATCCTTAAAAAAGTAATCCAGAACAGAGAGGTTGGTTCCTGATAGAAAGCTGCACAAAAATATGAGACCACAGAGAATTATTTCCCAAAGATGAGCTCTGACGTCAGAAGTTGAGTTGTAAGTAGGTCAGGAAACACACTCATCTGTTGGAGCCCAAAGAATGGACTAGGAGACACAAAGGAGAGCAAAAACCAAGGATTCAATATTAATGATGGTAAAAGGAGATCTGGGACCTGGTGGTCAGGTACACAGATTGGGTCCCCCACCTCTTCCTGCAATCTTCCCTAAAGTTGGCTGTTTTAGGAAACTGGGTTGTAAGGAAAGAATATATTTAAAGAAATATATTAGTTGTCCCCATCTCCCTTTGTTCTCTGGTGTTGGGACAGTCCCTTGGAGTGATAACTGTGTTATCTCCCTTTACTTCTCACCTGCGGTCAAGGAGCTGTGAACTGTCACACTCTGGGTGTTACCTGCTTGTAACTTTTCTGGACACTTAGGTTTAGAGATTAGAATAGTGACGAATGGAAACATAATTCCTGTTAATTTAATCCAGTATGTAAATCGTTTGCCTCCTGGAACTGGATATGCTAAATACTTGATGTGTGTTATACCATGCACTGCTCTATATGGAATTCAGTCTGCTCAAAAACAGAAGGTTTAATTAATTCCTAGCTTACTAGATAAACCTCTCATTTCCTACATTCAGGCCCAAACTAAACTCTTTCCAAAGTAAGCCTGCCTTTTGCTGGTGTTCCTCAGGGAGTAGCTGAATCCCTTTCAGAGCCACACTCTGACACCTGGAGGTGAACCGAGGGACAGGAGCTGTTCTATTCACTACTACGCGGTATCAGTGGCCTTTGAAGAAAAGGAAAAATGAAAGACGTTTTCCTAGAAGGGTCGCACTCTGCTTCTCTGAGGGTGGATTTCCACGGTTAGTTCTCTTCCTATTAGTCCTGTTGAGTATTTGACAAGTGTCCGATGGCTGGGAATGCTGCCCTGCTAACCGTGACAGGGTTTTCTTGTACAAATAATGGAGAATTTGGCTTGAACAGTGAGAAGTATTTTCAGGGGTTAAATAAATAAATAACGCGATTCGAGAACTGGAGAGCACGGCCAGAGCGTGCGCAGGGCCGGGGATGTAGCTCAGTGGTAGAGCGCATGCTTCGCATGTATGAGGCCCCGGGTTCGATCCCCGGCATCTCCAGTCTCTTTTCGCGGGCCCTCGCAAGACAAGGTTACAGTGTCACAGCTCTGTCCTTGGCACCTCTGCCTCGCCAGCTTTTTTTTTCAGGGTTCTTTTACTCGCTGCGAACGCAGTGAGGGGTCCAGGAGCGCCTTGAGACTTCGAGAAATCTGCATCGAAAGCGGGTGGCACCGGGCACCTAGAGAACCTTGTCTCGAAGGTGCCACGGGGGGGGGGGACCGCACTGAACGTACAGTTGTGCAGTTCCCCCTGTCACCTCCCGGTCGCTCGTGATACGCGTTGTCCCACAGCACAGTCCTCTGGGCTTGAGGACGTGGGAAAGGAGGGGCGCGGAGTTGAGCCCTTCGGACGGGCGCCTGTGACTCCCGGGAGGTGGCTGTGGCCCGCAGCACCCCCCCCCCAGTCCAAGCAGCGACAAACTTACTACTACGCATTCGCGAGAAGTTATGTCATGTTGGCCGGTTAGCTCAGTTGGTTAGAGCGTGGTGCTAATAACGCCAAGGTCGCGGGTTCGATCCCCGTACGGGCCAGCTCCTTTTGCTTTTTATGCTTAACAATCCATCCTTCTACAAAGAGGAAAACACGTCGTTCGGGGGCTGCCGGTACCCGACGGCTGCTGGATCTCTTTTGCTGCCCCTGCCGCAAGGCCCTGAGTCCAGGGAAGTCAGGTGCTCAGTTTGCCCTGGAGACGCGGAAGGGAGCAGTACATCACCGTCAGACTCCGATGCACTGCGAGGAAGAGTTGAATCCCCTTGTTTGTGGCCAGACGCTGCCTCCAGGCAGCCCGAAAATGCACAGGCAAGTCCTGGTGAAGTCCTGGTTTGCGCACTCGGCAGAACAAGCTCCTGACTCCTGCGGTCGCCCTTGCGGTGCTCCGGCGAGGCACCACCGACGCCCGCGGCAGGAATCCCTGCCCCAGAAAGATCGCCCTTGTCGCTCTTTCCCAGGGAAGATGGGCCAAGTCCTTCTGCACAGCCCGCTTCTCCTTCCACCGCCTGAGCGTGCAGGTGCCGCGGACCAGACGTCGCTCTGTTCGGACACTCGAGTTCCCTTCCCGAGTCAGCCGCTTTGTCCACCCAGACCGCCGTGCAGGGCCTAGTGACTTCGCCTGTCCCCGTACAGCTCATCCTCTGCAGCGGCCGGGCCTCTCGGCTGCGATTCCCGGTCGACCTTCGTCCGCTTCGCTCAGCTGCGTGGAAGATACAGAGATTAGCGACGAGTCCAAGGCTGAGTTCATTAAAAATGTAAAAGCGGCAGCTGCCCACGGCTCGTTGGTCTAGGGGTATGATTCTCGCTTAGGGTGCGAGAGGTCCCGGGTTCAAATCCCGGACGAGCCCAAGTTTTAGTGGCGCTGAGTTGAAAGCCACTTTCGGGCTGGTGGTTTTCCTACCCCAGGGAGAAGCCTACTTCTTTACTTTTCCATCCACTCTAAGTGACTCTAGGAAGCGCAGATGATTCTGGATCTTGCAGGCGGTCCATCGCTCCCTCCTGGAATCACCTACTAGGTTTGGAAAGACCACGGCCGGACCCCGGGAGTGGTTTTCTCTCCCTCGCGGCGGCGGCTTTCCAGGTGGAGCTGCGGCGTGTGCTCGGTTAGTGCGTCCGCAAGGGGACGCTGACAGCAAACTCCAAAACCTGCAGAGCAGGAGGGGAAAAAAATTCCCGCGCACCGTACCGTGGGGCGCTTCTGCGGTTCCTTAGCGGGAACCAAGGGACCACCTCTAGAACTTGTTCTTGCTTGGGTGCGGTGAAACGCGGAAGAGCGAAATAAAATTTAACGCCCAACGTGGGGCTCGAACCCACGACCCTGAGATTAAGAGTCTCATGCTCTACCGACTGAGCTAGCCGGGCGCCTGTCCCACAGCCTTTTCCCCAATGCATTAGAAGAATATACAACTTTGTTTGTTGAGGATTTGGGATTTTATTTGACTACTTGTTTGCCTACAGCTAAGATGAGCTGAAATGCAAAGAACGCAAGGGGTACGTGCAATTATTAGCCAACATTCCTCCCACTTTACTTACACTTTCCTTCTTTTCCCCCAATCTCTCCAACTTGCGTTAGACCACAAAATGCTTCCAGGATCTAAGTATCTGGGTCTCTGGGTGCTGCGATAGTGACCCCAGGGATGGCTTCCAGACCTGGTGGCTCCGAGCATAGTCCCCCAGACCCATTTCCTCAAGTGCTTGCACTGCCCTGGGCCTTCATTGACCCACTGAGGTTTTCTGTCTCCATAGCCTCACACATCAACTCCTGCCCCTTCCTGGCTGTTGTGTTAAGAAGGGGGCTCCTGGTGACAAAAGGTATCAATCAGATCAGCGGGCTACCTGGGGTACAGGTTAAGAAATGATTGGATTTCTGCGTCTATCTTGAAGACTGCCTCGGTGGGCTATCCTGGCAGATTTGAATGGGAGTGTGCAGGATAAACAAAGGATAACTTTACAGATAGGATGCAGACTTCAAAAATGTATACCTAGAACTAAAACTAAGCGGTCCAGTGCACTTTTCGACTGTCCTCAAGTTTGAGAAGGCCAACTCTGTATCAAAGATTGCCTGATGTGTAACCAAGGCAAAAGGGGTTAGATGATAGCAACAGTTACTTTGGTGTGAAAACCTGATACTACTGCACCCGTGTAATCTGTTGTGAGCTCCAGAATATCCCTAGTGCGCTCAAAAGAATGCCCACGGGGGGAAACCATGACATGGCTTTGTATATTATGCAAATATACATTTGTTCTTGATTGTTTGATAATGATTCTCCCTCAATTGTAAATCCATATTCAACTAATTAAAAAAAAATGCTCACTTCCCACTGTACAAATTACCTCTCCCTCCCCTCTACACAAATCTTCCTTTTTTTAACCCCCAAATCGTAATATTAATATATCACTTACTCCATGTGATGTTATATCCGGTTTAAAATCTATTCCGTAAGACAAAGACAAACACAAAAATTGTTCCGTATTTTACCTATTTAAATGTCACCTGTAGTTGGGAAAAGGAACTCACATGGTTCAAACTAGGTGGATGGACTCCTAGGATTTGTAGGAGTAGTTGGCATGAGCACCCTGACGCTGGGAATGGTGAGTCCACCTGAACTGGAGGATTTTGACCGCTGACCGCAGAGGTAACTTTCCTATCCACAGAGACTTGAGACTGTTCCGCAAGGCTCTTTTAAAGAAGACAAGGGGTCTTCCAAATCAATGGAACACATATTTATTAAGTGTGATTTCTGCGGATATTTAAAATGAAAGCATGAGCACAGCATAATCCCCACCTTCACTAAAGCTGCCATATGCTCCTTAGAAATGCCCATAGTTTGCTTAGAATCAAATCTCTTCCTTTGTGTCTCTCCTCAAAGTACATGTTTAAATAATCACTGGGTCTTCAACTTTCCCTAGTAAGGTTCCATTAAAATAAATTTGAAAACATTCTCCTTTTTAGAGAAAGCCACTCAATTTGGAAATGTTGGATAAAAACACTCATACACTACAAGGCTCTCACCTATTTGCAGCCGTTTTTCGGGGCTCACTTGCCCTCTCTCCCTTCCTTTCCTTTTCTCCCCCTTCCTTCTTTTCTTCTTTCCTTCTTTCTTACTGCCCTCCTTTCCCCCACTCTTGTTTGCTGTTCCCAGCATTTTCTCTCTTTTTTAATTGGTGCATTATAGTTATACATATTGATAGGATTTGTTGTTACAAATTTGTACATACACACAATGTAACAATATAATTTGGCCAGGATCACTGCCCAGCACTTCCCCTCCCTCCCTGTCTCCCAACCCTTGGTCCCTCTCCTCTACTGAGCTCCCTTTGATTTTTAGGAGATCCACCCCAACCTTTGTTTTCCTTTTTCCTCTCTAGCTTCCACATATGAGAGGAAACATATGACCCTTGACCTTCTGAGTTTGGCTTATAGCACTTAACATGATGGTCTCTGGTTCCATCCCTTTTCCTGCAAATGCCATAATTTCATTTTTTTATGGCTGAATAAAGCTCCATTGTGTCTATGTACCTCATTTTCTTCATCAGTTCATCCCTTGATGGACACCTAGACTGGTTGCATAGTTGGTTTTTGTGGACTGTGCTGCTATAAACATGGGTGTGCATGGAGCACTGCTGTAAGATGACTGTAACTCTTCAGGGTAAATATCAAGGAGTGGAACAGCTGGGTCCTATGGTGGTTCCAAGGCTAGGAGCCTCCTCACCCAGGAGGACAGGAGTCATCCAATCACACTTATTTGGTTTCCTGGCTGTGGCCTTCTGAGTCACTCCATCTCCCCACATCCTAGCATAGGCCACATGATGGAAATGAAACCAACACGCCCTTAACTTTGGAAAATTAGCCACTATTCTCCTTATTGTGCCAGGCCAAAATTAAAAGAGTAAATGGAGGTCTCCCCTATTCCCAACAACAGTAGCAAAAAAGAGGCAGGGGTAAGAGGGGTGAGAGAGAGAAAGATGCCTACTGGGTGAATGCGTCGATTTAGCAGAAATTAAATCCTCAGCCTTATTTTAACTGTCTGGATTTAGGGAATGATATGCTTAGAGTGACTGTTTGAGAAAATAATGATGGGATTGGGTAGTTTAAAAATTACCTGTGCTGTGGCTGGAGCGGTGGCTCAGTGGTTTCGCTGCTTGCTTGGCAAGCACGAGGACCTGGGTTCAAACCCCAGCACCACTTACACTACTAAGTGTTGGAGCAACTAAGGCCGTGTGAAAAACTAAATAAAGTTGTTTCTCCCTTTCTCTGTCTCTCTCTCTCTCTCACTGTCCCTCTCTTTAAAAAAAAAAAAAATTACCTGTGCTTATCCAGTAAAATCTAAGAAACAAAGACATCATTTTTATTCCATATGGATATTCTACTTACTATAGAGCTGTTGAAAAGATAGACAATGAAGAACTTGCAGACCATGTGGGTGGTTTTAAGAAGCCTGTAGTCTCATGCTTGTAATCCCAGCGACTCAGGGGGCTGAGGCAGGAGGACTGCAAAGGCAAAGCCAGCCTCCACACTTAATGAGGGTCTAAGCAACTGAGTGAGACCCTGCTCAAAATAAAATATAAACAAGTGTTGGGGATGTGGCTCAGTGGTTAAGCATCCCTGGGTTCAATCCCCGTACAAAAAAAACAAAAACAAAACAAAACAAAACAGAAAACTTGTAATCTACTGGCTCCCCCAGCAACCTCTGTGTGATGCTGTGTTCTAAGCTCTGTGAGAACAATAAAGAGAAGTCCTACTCAGAACAATATTGCCAGTTTAAATAAGCCTCGCCCTCCTGTCAGTTAACTTAGGCGTTTGTGGCTTACAAATATCTTTTTTGAGTTGTCTGAATGAACTGCTTTTTCTTATTCTTAAGACCTCTTGTTTGCATTGTTAAAAAGTTGACTGATGTACTTAAAAATGGAAATTCTTGCTGAACTCAAGACCGACCCTTGGCAATTACTGCAAGGCCAAGGCCTGCTCCAAGCCAGGCTCAGAGCACCATCCAACCTGGCTGCACTATGACACTTTCTTTAAACTACAGAGGAGCCCTTGATTGAAGGAGGTAAAAAGGCTTGAAGGGGAGGAGGCAATGTCCACTGAAGTTCTGTCTGACCAAGTCCAGACTTGGCGATGGGCTAGGCAAAGCCAGCCCTGGAGATTGACAAAACCATCCCTTCTAGAAATTGGCTGTGTTTTACTAATTATATGTATTATGAATTTACTTGAACTGGAAACTTTCTGATTGTTATAAGAATTGCATTACTCAAACTACTGTTGCGGATTGTTGAGAAGGATACTTGTTATAACACATATAGAAATCATGGAAAACAAAGCTATACTGACTTTAAAACAAAATTGGATATAGAAAGCAAAATAATTAGAACTAAGGAACAATGAAATAGTATATGTAAGACATCGACAGAAAGACATGTTTACCTTTCCTGTTGCAGAGGATGAGCTTTAGCTCCTCAGCAGTAAATAAGACATGTTTGCCTTTCCTGGCTTAGTGGAGGTTGAATGTTAACTCCTTAGCAGCAATTAAGACATGTTTACCCTTTCTATCTCTGTAGAGATTAGGCTTTTACTTCTTAGTCCATAAATTAGGATCCACAGATATTCTATAGGATTAACATTTGTAGGATTTAAGATAGTTATAGAGTATGTGGTAAGGTTACAATAACAAAACAGTTTTAGGTTAGAAGTTAATAGGATATAAGAGTTATAATAGCCTAGATCGTAGTCTAGCTAATTAAGAAACTTTTCATTTATGCTAAGATAAAGCTTCTAGACTAATGCAGTGTAGTGACCTTTAAGTGCCTCTCTTATCTAGTGAGGTAGTGGTCTGCAGAAACCTCTGGAGGAATTTAGGGAGGCAGAATTTGGGGCAGTGTTTGGATTCTGTCCCTGGTAAAAGCAGGTTTGAAAAAATATGGCCAATGTGGCGGGGAAGTTGAGGACAAAAATTGTACTAATTGCTGATGCTTTAAGTAACTTTATGTCTGATGCTCTAAATCAGTTTAAACCAAATAGTTACATATGGCCTATGTGGTCAGGAGGACGAGGACATAAATTATACTAATGGTTAATGCTTTAAGATTACTGAGAAACTGAAAAAATGATTGTACAATGAAGCTCATAATGAATGCCTTGTTTGTACATCTGTATAAAAGTGTTCAACAATAAAGAACAGATGGCATTTTGCTCAAGCAGGGAACTGTGTCTGCTTGCAACTTGTCCTGGAGGTTCCAGCCGTTCCTCCTTATCATCAGACTCCACTCCACCTTAGGGGATCTGAGTTCAGCTGGGGCTGGCCCCTGGCAAGAGGAGGGTGTCTTGGCAGTCTTGGCAGTCATAGTCAGAGATCCTAAACTGTGTTTAAACAGCAGAAATTAACTTACCCATGGATTTTGGAGGTTGGGATGTCCAAGAACAAAGCTCTGCTGGTTTGGTTTCTAGTGTGGGCTTTGTTCCAGCTTGCAGACACCTGCCTGCTTGCTGTGTTCTCACATGGTGGAGAGAGACAGAGACAGACTGCTTGAGCTCTTTGGCATGTTTTAAGGACACAATCCTTTGGGATTAAGGATCCAGACTTTTGACTTTATTTAATCTTAATTACTTCCTTGCTTCAGAATACCACCACACTGAAGGTAAGGCTTCAATCTATGTATTTCAGAGGGCAAATGTCCAATCCACCAATCCAATAAAAAATACTGGGGCACTTTGGAATTAAGGAAAATCTTGCCTGGCACATGATAGGCACTTGGATATCTGTTGAATGTGTTTTCTTTATAATAGCAAAATCTTTTATGCATAAACATATTTAGTAAATGTCCTTGAATTGGCTTAAAAACCTTGTGATAGTTTTCCTCAGGGCAGATAATCTGAAAGTAGTTTATTGACTTCTTGGTCTTGATTGGGGCTTGGTTGACAGGGATTGAGCAAGATGTGAAAGAAAACCGGAACTCAGTACCTTGAATGTGGACTATAAGAACCCATGTGCACATACATAGTTCTGAACTTAGGTAAGTCTCTAGAAGAAGGGCACCAGAAGGATCAAAATTTTTGCTCAGTTTTGTTCTATTTTGAGTTGTCCAGGGAACAGGCAAGATTACTTCAGAAGCTTGGTCTTAAGAGGTGCGAAGAGGAGACAAGAATTCAGGGCTTAATCCTGCTTCCAGGGCAGACTCAGAAACCTGTGAGAGGTTGGGCCACAGAACAGTGAAATGACAAGTGCTCTGCTCAGAAGCAGTCAGCTGAGGTAGCAGCCAAAGATGCAGCAACCTATACACTCGGGACTGGGCACTGCCGCAGCAAAGACGTTGGCCTTCCGCAGAAGGAGTCAAAGAGATTTTCTGTACACACCACTAAATTCTGGGGTGTAGCCACTTGGAAAGTGGCCTAAATTGTAGCAAAGAGAAATTAACCTAATGCATTACTTTTGCAGTCTAAAGATAAAAATAATTTTCATTCAGGTCTGTCACACAGGAGTCTTGTGAAGGATAAAGCTTTGCCCTCTTTCCTTTCCTTATGCTTCTGTAAACAATTCCAGGGTTAGAGTGGGAGAAATAGCATATTTTCTTATTCATCAATGAACTCTTTTGAAGATGTTTTATATTTGTACAAGGCTCACTAGAGCTGGGGGTGTAGTGCAGTGGTAGAATCTTTGCCTAGAATGAGCAAGTTCCTGTGTTAAATTCCCAGTGTCATGAAAAGTATCATACATTTCACAGTTTCGAAAGTGCATTTTGACAAAATGGTTAATACCAAATACATCTATAAAACAGGATAATGCTTTCAGTCAGTTGGGGGTGAAGAGACATAATCTGAATTTTAGACAATCATAGAAACTAGAAGCACTGTTACACTTTACAAAATTCACCAGTGTTTCTTCCTTGTTTACAGTCAATATGTAGGAAACCTGTAAAACGAATCGAGCAGTTTTATAGATGATCTATTAAATTTTATGGGTTTTTATAATTGCCTTATATGTAGGACGATGTGACACAATGGATTAATGTTGTTAAATTATGAGCCTTTACTTATTCAACACAAAATTATGTTCACATCTCACTGTGGTCATATTCGCAGAATGCTGAACCTAATGTGCTGGTTGTACTGTATAGTTTTGCAAACAAGTCAAAATCATTTTTTGTTCTTTTTATTCAATTCTGTGTAGATTATAAAATCATCTTTATTAAATAACCATTTTACAGGATATATGCTTTTGCTCCACATTGATAGGTTCTGCTGGGTTGGACGTTAGTGTGTCAATCTGCTGATCTACAGGGACTAACGTCAAGGAAAGCACATTTTAGTATGCTATTGAAAAGTTTCATTAACAGGTTTTTCCTTCCTCCTCCTCCTCCCGTTCTTTATCTCGCTGAAACTGCAGATTGAAGCATTTAAAGTCCTGTTTGCAGTCCTGTGTATGTCAATCAAACGCCATCGCCAAGTTCTTAACTATCTGCGCCTCGCTAGTTTCTTTTGCTTTGCAAACCAGGCGGCGGGACTGCTTCTCCCGGATCCCAGGCATCCAGCCTCGGCCAAGGCTGTGCGCGAGGGCGCGGCGGCCCCGGACTGCAGGCCGCACAGTCGGCATCTGCGGCAGCAACAGTTCTCCCGTGGCCCTTCGATAGCTCAGTTGGTAGAGCGGAGGACTGTAGCGGATGCCCCTCAGCCATCCTTAGGTCGCTGGTTCGAATCCGGCTCGAAGGAGCTGATGTTTTGCGGCGGCCGACCCCACGAAGGCCTTCGCTTTTCCACCTTCTCTTTTCCAGCCTCTGCACGTCCTCGCTGAATCTATTTAAAACCTTCTCGATGTCCAGGGAGTCTGTACAATTTAAAAACCATGCTCTGCAGCAGCTTTTAGCACCCGTAATCCGATTTCTACCCCATCGTAATATAATCCAGGCCACGGAGAGGCCCCAGACCCGACGAAGTGGGTCCCAGGGGCCCTGGACCTGTGTACCCCACGCGCGCCCGACCCTCCGCCCACTCCACCGCGCGGAGCGGCCTCTCGGAGGAGCACGCGCGCCCCCTGGTGGTGCCAGGCGGCGCAGCCCCCGCCACGGCTGCCCCCGTGATTCCGGGGTCTCTTCGCCCTTCTCGGTTAAATACGACCAGGTGGCAGTTTCGCTGAGAAAAGTGTGCATGTAAGAATCACCTCGGGAGGTCTTGTACGCTTCGGACACGTTGGAGTTGGGACACAGGTGGTGGTAGTTTGTGATTCAATACGCTGCAGGTTTTAGAAACACTGCTCGAAGAAACCAATTATAGGAAAGAGTAATACACACGCGAAAAGCGGAAAGAATTTCCTACCCACTGGGGGATTTAGCTTCAAAGGTAGAGATCTCACGTGACTGAAC
This sequence comes from Aplodontia rufa, assembly GCA_004027875.1. Classification (NCBI taxonomy): domain Eukaryota; kingdom Metazoa; phylum Chordata; class Mammalia; order Rodentia; family Aplodontiidae; genus Aplodontia; species Aplodontia rufa. The sequence continues at coordinate 33,794 of PVKS010003849.1, forward strand.
ACGTTTGCTGTTTTTTGTGCCAATCTCATTAAAATGTATTAATTCTCTCTCAAAAATGTGATCTCAGATACCTAAGAGTCCTCTACGAGCTGCACGAGGACTTTGTGCCTGGCAATTTCTTTTCTTCCTTCTCGTGTATCAGAATCTTCCGGAGGGTCCTCGTTTGGAAAGTGGGTTGAGAATACCGTCTAAAACGCGTCGCAAAACTACGCCCATTAGGAGTGGAGAAAGGTCCAAACTGGCAGCTCCGATGGATTTGCTTTTCTGAAAGCGAGTTGCCTCTAAAAACAAAACAACGAAACACCCCAATTTTCCTTTCAAAGATAACGTTTGGGCCTTGGATGCTGCTTACTCGGTTGTCCTGACGAAGCCTTCTCGCCAAGGAGCACAGATTCCGTTTCGGACAGGTTCTGCACTGCAATCCCTCGCTCCCACGTTTTGAGCAGTGTTCTGCCTGTTCCAGCGCCCTTGGCGGCCCCCGAGCACCGCCGAGCTGGACGACTCGGGAAGAAGGCGACTGCGAACCTCCACACCTTCCTTGTGGAGGGGAGTGCATCTGCTGGGGTGCGACAACTCTGGCCTGCACGGGTCGGGCACAGGAGGAACAAATGGTGTGAACAGAAATTTGCAAACCCACATTCAGGTCTGCAGTACGAGAGGGTAACGGAGGGGTTTGCAGAGAGAATCTGGGGTCTGCGTAGTGCAAAAGGGACCCCGGGAACCGCTCCCTGTGCTGTGCACTGGAATCAGCGGTCTGCGTAGTGCAAAAGGGACCCCGGGAACCGCTCCCTGTGCTGTGCACTGGAATCAGCGGTCTGCGTGGTGCAAAAGGGGCCTCCAGAACCGCTCCCTGTGCCTTGCAGCGGGATCAGGGGTCTGCGTGGTGCAAGACGGACCCCGAGAGCGGCTCTCTGCTGTGCAGCGGACCGCTTGCGGTTCAGCGAGGTACTAAGAGAAAGGGGGAAGCGAAGGACGAAAAACTGGAGAATGCGGGCATCGATCCCGCTACCTCTCGCATGCTAAGCGAGCGCTCTACCATTTGAGCTAATTCCCCGGCTAGTCACGCTTGCGCGCAGCCCTCGCCCTTTTTGGTATCCGGGAGTAATTTGGTGGTACTCGCTGCCCCTCTACTGACACCTGTGATCGACCAATAGAAGAAAGGCAGGGCGGCAGATCAGTGCGGACCAAACAGTCCCGGAAGATTGTCGCCCTCGGCGCTGTTCCGGGAGCAGAGTGCGGGCGGGCCTGGCGCGGGTCCGAGCAGACGCCCGTCTTGGAGTCCCATCTCTGGAAACCAGGTGCCGAAGGAAACAGATGCAGCCAGAGGGACAACCACGTTTCTCCAGCACTGAGGCTCAGCTTTGGCCTGCACGATAGGTCCGGGCGATCCTCGTACCTGTTGACTCTGCTGGCCCAAGAACAGATCTCCGGAGTCACCGTGAAGTGCGCAAATCCCACAAGACCCGATCGGGCCGCCAGGGGCCGTGCTACCACGAGGGGGCGCTCGTCCCGTCCAATTTCCTCTTTCGAGGGGTGTATTTTATTTTTCAAAAGTAAATATTTACAAAGAAAAGCAAATATATTTATGACTGCGGACTTAGAACGAGAGTCTCTGAAAAAAAGCCAGAAGCAGTAGTTGCCTCTTTTTCTTTAGGGTCCACCAATACCAATACCAGTACTGTCCTGTAGCAGCTGATTGTGCGCAGAGCGATCCGCTAGGCAGCGGTGTAGGCCGTCGCTTACAGGAAGGCCAAGTGAAGCTCCCGGCCCCTCGGTACCATCTGCTCCTGTTCCTGAAATTCCACCGTTAGACACGTCTCTTTTTTATTTAATGTTATTTTCTAGTCTCCATGAAATTGGAGCAAGACGAAGCGCAGGTAAAACATTTTAAGAAAGTGGCTCTAGGTTGGGAGAGCAGGGGAGAGAAAAGGGAAACAGTGCGGACTGATATTGGCCAAATTATTTTGCTTTAATATGTGGTTGTACGAATATGCAACAATGAATCCTAGCATTATGCATCATTACAATGCACCAGAAAAAAAGATGGAAAACATAAAATAAAATGTGAAAAAGAAAGTGACTCTATGTCCATGTGCTGTGTGGGATATCCTAGTGAGACAATACTTGGTCTTCTTTTGCTTTTTCATACAATGAGGATTGACAAGAAGTGGATAATTCTGGGTGAAGAAGCCCTCCACCTTCCCCCCTCTGCCCAGTCCCTTCCCCCGTAGACAACACTCAGGCGTTTATCTTGGGTGTTGAAATCCATCATTCATCTAAAATTTGGCTGGAGGGCCGCCTGGCCCTGGTTCTCACCACCATCTACTGCACTTTCTCCTTGCTTGTCCCTGTCAGGATTTGCCCAGTTTGACCTTCATTTATTTTCCGTTTATATTCCAGGATGCTATTAAGAGTGCAGTCTTGGAATTGGAGTGGGAGGAAATCAGCTCAATTTCGGAACTCCTGTAAGGGTGTGTTTGGGCTTGAGGGACTAAACTGGGAGTGGCTGTTTGCCTGGGGCTTTCAGTCAAGAGTTGGAGATTCTGATTTCCCATAACATTAAATTAGGTCTTAACATTTTCAACCTCTCAGTTTCCACAGTGGTTAAAGAAGACCAGGAATACATTAAAACTCACATCGATGTTATATCAGTTTTAGACAACATGATTTCTCATTTGACTTTCAGAAAGGAGAATCACAACAGTGTGAAAATACACTGTACATTGCTTTGATTGAAACCCTGGGATTCTCAATCCAGCTGTCCCGATTTAGGGCAAACATCATTGATGGAGCAAAACCAGACTTTTTCTCTCGCAATTTTTATCGGTGCGTTATAGTTGTACAAAATGCAGGGTTTTGTTGCTGCATGTTTGTATATGTACACAATATAGCGACATAATTTGGCCTATCTCACTCCCCAGCACTTCCCCCTCCCTCCTCAACTCCCTCCTCTTGGTCCCTTTTCTCTACTGATCTGTGTTTGATTTTCATGAGATCTGCCCCACCTTTCTTTTCGTTTATGTTCTCTAGCTTCTGCATATGAGAGAAAACAGAACCCTTGACGCTCTGAGTTTGACTTATTTGGCCTAACATAATGTTCTCAAGTTCCACCCGTTTTCTTGCAAATGACATTATTTCATTTTTCCTTATGGCTGAGTGAAACTCCATTGTGTATATATGCCACATTTTCTTTATCCATTCAGCCATTAATGGACACCTAGGCTGGTTCCATAGTTTGGCTATCGTGAATTGTGCTGCTATAAACATGGGTATGCATGGATCAGTGTAGTGACTGATGGACTTTAATTCTTTCTTCAGAATAAAAACCAAGGAGTGACATAATTAGGTCATATGGTAGCTCCATGCCTAGAAATCCAGACTCTTGTGAGAGAGGAGATAATCAGGACAGCAGGATATCGGGAGTATTTTCAGTATCCAAGAATATTGTTTCTAAGAATATTTATATTTACATAAGCAGAAACCATGAGGACATGTATTATTTTAGAGAACTTAAACAACATGCACTTCGTGTGTCCTTCGATAGCTCAGTTGGTAGAGCGGAGGACTGTAGGTGATTCGCAGGGGCTATCCTTAGGTCGCTGGTTCGAATCCGGCTCGAAGGACTAGAATTTTGACGCGTGTTATCCAAAGCTTTCCCAAAGACTCAGCAATTCATATTCACGCTTGGAATGCGCACCGCACAACCCCCGGCGGGTTTCGGGCCGCATCTGGTTCCCGCCTTTTGTGTGCAGACTTATTTCCTAGTGCGCTTTTTATTCTCATGTGCAGGAGCCAACCAGCAGGTTCGAGCCGGTGCGACCAGGCCAGGAAAGATACCGGCTGAATTCTCGTGGGAGGTTAGGGTTAGCCGCGACAGCCTTAGAGATCCTTGGTTGTCTTGGAACTTTCTGAAGTTTTAAGGGCTCCGTTTCCTATATACACAAGAGCAAAACTTCGTTATCCAGATGCAGCTCCGGCCAGCTCAGTCCCTTCTGCACCCGACACACCCGCCGCCCCAACCCGATCCTTCCACCCAACCCGAAACGTGTCCTCTGTTGCCCCGCGTCGTGTTTGGAAAAGGTTGGTGTGTGGGACGAAAAGGGGCCTCCTTCCACCCCCACCCTACCGCCCACGAATGGAGGATCAGTGACCATCATGGAGTGTCTAGGACAGTAGGTGGCACCTGCCGGGGAGATGTCACACGCGCTGTGCAGTCGGTCGCACTTGCTACCCACATCTGCTGTTGCCCAGTGCTCACGCCCGCGTAGGGTCCTGGTGCACCGTGTGTCGGTGCACAGCATCAGCGCAGTGGCGTGGTGTGTTCCCCGGCATCTGCCTGTCGGGTGCCAAGCGGGACGCGCGGCAGGGTTTCCCCCGGCGGAGGGTCTGCGCCCTATGTGTGGACCCATCCCGGAGGCAGACTCGGGGCGCAGCTTTGCGGGCCCCGGGCCGGACGCCGTGGAGTTGCCTGCAGCCTCTGCCAGCGCACCGGCCAGCCCACCGCGCCTCTTCTTCCGAGTTGTTGCACCCGGGCGCGCCTTCAGGTCCCGGGGGCGTGCATTAGAGGGAGAAGTTTACCAGGGCTTGAATTCTTGGCTTCCCATGGAGAGGAGCTGAATGCCGCAAATATTTCTCATTGGACTCACTGGACAGGAGTTTTTGGGAAAAAAAATCACGACTATACTTTTGAAGAACTTTAATATGTGACCCTCCTTTATAAATTCACCAGAAATATTTTCTATAAAATTTTCTATTTTATTAATTTCCTGTTTTTCCCATTGGTGTTCATTTATCAGGTGCCACAAGCTAAATGCCACCAGAGGTGCATGTTAGCAAAGAATGACAGCAGACTAGGAATGGGAATGTTTACACTTCTGTCTTAAACACAAGCGCTATGTTGATTTCTTTGCTTCACTATAATTGTGCAACATAGTATTAGCTACTCAATTCCTAAACAACACACAAAACACCTCTCATATTTTGTGTCTAGGATATTTGCGTCTATCCCTAGTTTTCCTTATTTTTCAGAAAGGAGAACCACAGTTTCCCAAATAATCTGGGAAGTACTTTACTGCAGCATAACAGGTCTTGAGCCCAGCTGTCTATGTTTATGAAAACCTTATCATAATCTTTCGGAGACTGCTAAGCAGAGACTAGGTGAAGTGTGATGAGGACGGTGTCCCATTCCTAAAACACCCAAGGGAGCGACAGGGAACCTGGAAACAGTTTAAGACCTGCATGAAACACACAAATCTTAAAGGTTTGTGAGTACAAGCTTTTCATAGGCTTGTGTGATCACCAATACCAGATCAATTTTAGACCTTCTCCAAAACCGTGAACAACTTCGTCATGTTCACGTGTTTTCAGAAAGTATCTGAATAGTCAAAGTGTAACCATCAACTAAATAAAGTAAAACACAAGACCCACAGTGCGTCCTTCGATAGCTCAGTTGGTAGGGCGGAGGACTGTAGGTGTTCATCCTCAGGCTATCCTTAGGTCGCTGGTTCGAGTCCGGCTCGAAGGAGTCGCTTTTTGGGATGCTCTAATCTCTGGGCCCGGCCTTCACCTAGGAAACCAGGAGAACGCGATGGCGATGGCCATTAAAGACACAGGAAATAAGACTCAAACCAGCGATCCGCAGGTACTCTACAAAGAAACCCTCACTTACTCCTGAAACGGAGGAAGGGTACTTTTCACCTTCACTTTACTGGAAATTCCATGGTCCTAAAGGACCCTCTGTCCTCCTGGTAGTTGAGAGCGAACATTTTAGACACTCCTCCAGAGCGCCAGGACTTCAAAGATCCCTCTGCGGCCTCAGGGGAGGGATGCAGGTTTGTGCTGACGGTCCCGAGGTGGTGCCTGGCTCTCCTGAGAGCGAGGGATTCCTGGTGGTCCTTGTGCGCCGCCTGGGGCGCGAGGTGGCGGCCGGGGCTCGGCGAGGGCAGCAAGGCCGGGCCTGGGGCGTGGAGCGGGCACGATTCCCGTTGAGCCACGGTCCGGAGCGCAGGCAGGGAGAGCGCAGCAAGGGAGCAGCACGTTCCGAGTAGGATGCGCATTTGACAGATGCCTGCACAACAAGGTAGCGCAAGTTCTCTAAATAATTCACTATTTAAACTGTTAAAGCACATAAACTGTATTTTCAGAAATTAAATCCAAATTTCCAAAATTAAAATTGCAAAGTTAAACTATATTTTCGAAATTCTTAAAATATTCGAAACTGTTTTCAAAGATAACTGAAACTTCAAAACTCAAACTTTAAAAAATCCACATCTACAGATCTTAAAAAGGGAGTCACCCTCGGCTTCACCGCACGCACCCGAGTCCCTGAAGAAAAGTTTGAGCGGGGTAACAGCAACGCTCCAAACCGTCCTGCAAAATCCGGAAGGGCCTCAGGGTCCCCCGGGAAATCCCGGGAGGGCCTGATTCGCGCCGCCCCTGGAGTCCCGCTCCGCTAGGGTGTCCGCTCAGTGCGGCCCCGCCTCTCGGGCTCTGGTGGCTGCCATCCGGTCCTGAAAGCCCTTCCACTCCCCCTCTGGGCCCAGCTCCCGGGACTAACCCGGGCTACCCAGTGCGGTCGCCGTTGCGGCTCCACCGCCGCCCCAGGCCGTCGCGCACGCGCCGCGTCATAGTTACGGCCGCTTTACGGCTGTCGCGCAAGGAGGCAGCGGTCCTGGCGGAAGGCGGCGGCGTCCGCTTTACGACTGTCGTGCTCCGCGTATTGCGGGCATGGAGGCCGAGAAGACGGAGGGTGCTGCGGAACGAGGGCCGCTGGAAGACTCAAATGAGAACACAGAGGCGGAGGATGAGCAGCAGGAACCCGCAGAAGCGGTTTGCAGCAGAAAGCGGGTGGTGCCGGGCATCGTGTACCTGGGCCACATCCCGCCACGTTTCCGGCCCCTTCATGTTCGTAACCTGCTCAGCGCCTACGGCGAGGTTGGGCGCGTGTTCTTCCAGGCAGAGGGTGAGCGCCCGACCCTGGGCGGCGGGAGGGTGCGCGTTTGTCTCTAGGGGTCCGAGGCGGGGACGCCCGGAGTGCCCGGCCGTGCCAGGATCCTCACTGCGGGCGTTCGGATTCCAGCCCTGGCTCCCCCCGCCCTTCCCGGATCGGTTTACTGACTGTTCGTGCTTGGCCTGAATCGGTCTCAGTGTCAGCAAAACCGAGTACATTCCTGGGCTTCGCGGTTCGGGTTAGGAAAGTATATGCCGGGCGCGGTGGCACTCCCTTGTACTCTTCAGCAGCTGGGGAGGCTGAGGCAGGAGGATAGGAAATTCGAGGCCAGCCTCAGCAACTTCACGAAGCCCGTCTCAAAATAAAAATAATAAAGCGGACTGGGGATGTGGCTCCGTGGTAAGCGCCCTTGGGTTCTATCCTTGGTACAAAAATTAAATAAAAAGAGGCAGAGATGTGGCTTAGTGGTTAAGCACCCCTGGAAGAAAAGATTAAAAAATAAAAAAGAAACAATCTGATTAGCTCCCTACTACTCTCACCTTTTTTTTTTCTTTTTTAAAGAGAGGGACAGTGAGAGAGAAAGAAAGAATCAATTTTTATCTAGTTTTTCAGGTGGCTTTCTTTGCTTTGATAATTTCTTGTGTATGTGGTGCCGGGGTTCAAACCCGGTATACTTGGGCATACCAGGCAAGCGCCGTAACTGCCGAGCCACCACTCCAGCCCAATACCCCGACTTTTTTCCAGGCACTAGTTGGAAATGGTGTTGGGGACTGTACAGGGTTTAAAGTGTTCAAGGAGGCCTGATTAATGCAATGACATTTGAAGGCGGGGTCGCATGAGATAAAGAAAAGGATGCACGGGGCAGGGTTCACGCCACGGTTCTTCCCTTTCTGTCAGTTTGTGAGCTGGGACCTGGGCCTGCAGGTTCAGAGAGCACAGCCAGTGGGAGAGCGTGGGAGTGGTTGTTGCCCTGGCCTCCTTGACCACCGCTCTGTCTTTGGCGCACAGACAGGTTCGTGAGACGCAAGAAGAAGGCTGCTGCAGCCTCCGGAGGAAAAAAGCAATGCAAGTACAGCAAGGACTACACCGAGGGTTGGGTGGAGTTCCGGGACAAGCGTGTGGCCAAGCGGGTGGCAGCCAGTCTGCATAACACTCCCATGGGTGCCCGCAGGCGCAGCCCCTTCCGCTATGACCTGTGGAACCTCAAGGTGAGACAGTCTCTCTGCCACACTGCTAACCCCGCCTCCCTGCAGAGGCCCATGCTTCCCCCTGCCTGGAGTGGTCCCGCTCATGCACCCGCTTCGGCCTCCTTGGTCTGCCCTGTCCTGAGCTTGCCTTGTCTTCCTGCCCACAGTATTTGCACCGTTTTTCTTGGTCCCACCTCAGTGAGCACCTTGCCTTTGAGCGCCAGGTGCGACGCCAGCGTCTGAGGGCAGAGGTTGCCCAGGCCAAGCGTGAGACTGACTTCTATCTTCGAAGTGTAGAGCGGGGACAACGCTTCCTTGGTGCTGATGGGGACCCTACCCGCCCAGACAGCTCCTGGGCTTTTGCCCAGCGACCCACGGAAATGGAGCTGAGGGCCCGGAAAGCAGCTCGGCCAGGAGGGCGTGAACGGGCACGCCTGGCTACTGCCCAGGACCAGGCCCGCTCCAACAGAGGGCTCCTTGCCAGGATCTTCGGAGCCCCACCACCCTCTGAAAATAGGGAGAACTCTTCCGTGGCCAGGGACTCCTGAGGGTCCCGGAGGCCTCTTCCTTCTGTTCCTGTACTGCTTCTTGTCTGCCTCATGCTGGAATGGTGCAGGACACCCAGGCAAACATTTTCAGCCTGTTTCTGAGACCGTGAATCCCGATGAGGCCCAGAGGTGGAAGCTTTGTGGGCCTCCCACCTCCTTTGCCAAGCTCTGTTAAGTGCCTGGTTGAGACTCCTGGGTCACATTAGCATGAGGAGGATTGTTGCAGGTGCCTGGTTGTGTCTGCCTCTTGCTCAGTAGGGTCCTTTGCGAAGGCCACTTTCCCTGCCCCAGGAATGGTCTTCATTTGCAGCTGGAGGGAAATGGCTGTTTCAGGCAGTCGTGTTCTGTTTCCTGAGCACAGACAAGGGCAGTGACATTAATTTTATTTAGAAAAAAGTTAATAGACATAAGAGTCAATGAGTTTGAAAACATTCCAAATGTATTCATAGAAAGGAAAAATGCTTTTTAGTTTCAGGGGCAGGAGTCATTAGGCGAGTTTCAGCTTTCATCTTGTGTCACATTGCTCAAATGTCACTCCATCTTGTCTCAGAGTCCCCATTCAACCTAGATCCTTTTTTCCCCCTTCTATTTAATTCCTTAGCCCAGTTTATCAGTCACTTACCTAGTACAGCATTTATCAAGTCACATGTGAGGAACACTGATGATGGGTGGTTCCATTGTAAAGGGAGGTAGGGAACAAGGCCCCTCGTGTCCACATATACGTGTGTTGGGGCTGTGAGGGATTCACTAACACATGCACAGCAGCCCTGATTCCTTCCCAGAATCAGGAACTGAAAACTCGGTGGTCACAGTAAATTAAGGTCTACACACAGTCTCAGATTAAAACATTTGCTAGGACTAGAATGGTGGCAGAGTGGTGACAGTGCTTTTACCTGGCATACGCAAGGACTTGGGTTCAAACCCAGCACGATGTACACAACGAAGCGTCAGAGCAACAAAAGTCACATGAAAAACTAAATAAAATTGATATTCTCTCTCTCTCTCTCTGTCCCTCTTTCTTTAAAACAAAATCCAGGCAGCAAGTGCTTGTAGAATGTGATATAATTTGGTTTTGCTTGTGCTAAAGAGTTTCTTGGCATGCCCCCCATCCCTGTTGATGTAATTATTATTTTAAGTAGAGTGGACTTTTCCGCTTCTTTGGCCAAAGTAAGCATGTTATTTTATAACTTCCCTCCTTCACTGGAGAGAGTGGAAATGCCCACGCAGCAAAGCCTGGCATGACATTGCTCAGCCCTTGTGCACGCAGTGGTCTGCCGTGCTACCTACATCTGCTGTTGGGAACTTGTGTGCTCCTGTTTGTTTCTCGTGAGTTTCTTCAGGTCACTGCCTTCAAGTGTGCTAGAGACACCAAGCACCAGGATTTGCCCACTCAGTGTATTTGTTTATTTAGAATCATGGGTGCCTATGGGCACCTTTGCTAGATAAAGAGATGCCAAGGCAAGACACTTCTCAAGTTGCCCACCGCTGAGAAAGTAACAAGACGTGATTCGGCTTGGTGGAAATCTCTAGAATGATCATGTTCTCAAGCTGGTGGACTCAGGGCCAGCGTCTCAAGCTCCACCCCAAATCTGCAGGGAGCACAGCTCACAGCCAGTCAAGCTAGGACTTGCAGGCCAGGTGGGGGAATGAGTTTCCCAGGAACTTCATCTTGATTTCCCTTTAGACCTGAAGTACTTAAGGTCAGGAAAATAAGTTTTTTAATCACAATTTTATTGCCCTTTAAACTACCATGTTTTCCACATGGATTAACTCATTTAATACAAAGTCATATGTGTTATTTTCCTGGTGTCATCTTTTACTGTGACAGATAATCAGCTAATGAAGAGAAGTTTCATTCTTGGGGTTTCGGTTGGCGATAGTTGCCCCACTTGGGTCTTCCACAAGGCAGTACCGCCTGTTGGGGCCAACTACCCACTTCCGGCCTGGAAACAAGGAGAAGGCAGTGCCTGGGGCCCACTCTCCCTTCAAGGGAAGACCTGGAGTCCTCCCAGTAGACCCCACCTCTTAAACTGTCCACTCAAAAGCAGCACACTAGGGACCAGGCCTTTACCACATGGCCCTTGGAGGATAAAGTGCAAACAATAGCACAAAACCATCCAGCTATGACAGCTTGCCACTTAGCATGCCTTATTCCCAGCATCTTCCCAGATGCTTTCCTATTGTGCATGGGATGGAAGCTGCTTGCATGACTTCCATGGCAGACACCTGTCATACTATAGGTGGTGAAGTGACCTGCCAGTATGAATGGTCTTTGTCCAAGTCCAAGAATAGCAAAGGGTAGTTTTTTAGTCATTAGCCTATGGTTCCCAGCGGAAAAGTTGGGCCCCTATTTCCTTGGCAGTAGAGCGGACGGATTTCTGAGTGGAATGGAGTGGAGATCCTGTAGAAGAGAAGGGGACTTCTTCAGGTTTGTCTAGACAGCGGCAAACTTGCTCCTAAAAATTGCAGTCTCGTTTACAGCCATTCTTCCTCAAGTTTGCTTTGCAAGATTCCTCAAAAATTCCTGGAAATCGTCCGTTCCAGTGGAGTTGGGCGGGAAACCGCTGGTGCGGGTGAGGTTAGTGGATTGAGAGTCAGTCTAAGACTTCCTGCAGCGGCACTCGCTGCGCTTTGGGTTGTGTCACACACCGACCATTCAAAACTATCCGACACGCCGAACAACCTGGAAAGGAAGGAAGCAGGCGAAAGCGTGCTCTCCTGCAATGCACGACCGTACTCCGCGCCTTGCATGGAGTCCTCGAGCGCCCACGTGGCCAACCGGGCGCGCAGGATCCCCGGGAGGCAGCAGAGGGGAGGAGCTGGCCGGCCGCCCTCGCTGCGCACCAGCCCACTGGCCACGCGCCCTCGAGCACTCGAGCCGTCCCCCAGCCCGGGCTTGCAGTCCAGACGGCTGGTGCGGCTCCTCTGCCATCAGCCCAATCCGTGCCGTCATCAGTGTGCTCAGCTGGGGAACCCCGGCTGTCCGCAGGCGGGATGAAACTAGCCCCCTGTGTCTCACTCACCGAGTTAAAAAAAAAAAATCATCCTAGAGCGGATCAAACGCCCAGGTGTGAGCCCTGAAACTACAGGAAAGCAGGAGACACCAACACAAGGTCGCACGCCTGAAATCCGAGGCAGAATGCCAAATTCGAGGCCAGCCTGGACAGCTTAATGAACCCTGTGTCAAAATTAAAAATAAAATGGGTCAGGGATGTAATTCAGGCCAGGAGAAACGCTCCAAATCATGTCGAGGCAATGATTTGTTTTTAGTAAGGCCCGGAAAGCAGGCAACAAAAGCAAGCATTACGGCAAAGGCCACCGGCAGGCCGGGACAAAACGTTGGCAAACTCTTCATCCGACAACTGGATGCCCAGAGTATATCAGGAACTCAAACCCTCCGCAGTAAACAAATCCCGGAATAGCGCAAAGGAAGAGATGAGCAAGAGATCTGAACAGGCAGGTTTACAAACGGCCAGCAAGTGTGCGAAGGATCAGTGACAAACGGAAGAGCGCGGGCGACAGCTGTAACGCAACCGAGAACCCAGTAACTCGGGGAACACCGGCTGCCTCGGGTTGGAGACCCGGCTGTGGGGCTGGGCACCGCACCTGGAGCTGGACAGGTGGGTCGCGGTGGGCAGCAGGCTGCGACCGTGTGATTTCACTTGTGAGAGCGCTTGGTCCGGAAGTAAGAAAACAGCTCGACTAGCTCGGAGGCGCCAGCCGCAGCGCGTCCCTGGGTGGGCTCGAACCACCAACCTTTCGGTTAACAGCCGAACGCGCTAACCGATTGCGCCACAGAGACGCAGCCGCTGCGGAAGTTCAGTTCCCGGTACTGGAGGCCACGTCTCTGCGCCCAGGCCGCGCGGCGCTTCCAAAAGGACGAGGCGGGGCGTGCATGGGACTGTGCTGCCCAGCGAACCGGTGGCGCCGGTTAGCGCCGCGTTTTCAGGGCTAAAGCTTCTACTAAAGCTGGGCAGCTTTGAGGGGCAGCGGGACGCAGCCCCAAGCACTCCCCGGGGCTCGTCCCCAGAGGAGGTGTTTCCATCGCAGTAGAGCAGTTGACAAAGGTGGAAACGCGTACGGATGGGCGAGGCGCGTGGGCAGGTCTGCTGAAGGAGCGAGGACAGCTTGTTCTGGGTGCCATGGGTGTCTTCCTCCTTTCCTGAGCACCAGAACCTGCCCGGCCGCTGCCCCGCTGCCCCTGCCTCACACCGCCTCGGCTCTCGGCTGCTGCCCCTGCCCCGCCTCCTGTCGCGGTCCCTGCCCCTGCTCCTCTCCGCCCCCGCCACTGCCCCTCCCTCTGCCCCCTCCCGCCCCTGCCCCCGCCTCCGCCTCATGCCCTTGCTCCGCAACTCCGCGCGGGGGTCAGGTGCGGTTGCAACTGGGTTTAGTTTGGAAGCGGAACTTCTGGACTTCGTCTTCCGTGTAGTCCGGACTCCCCGCGTGTCTGCGGAGAGCCCGCACTGCTCCAGCTACTTGGACGCGGCAAAGCACCGGAGACGCGCTGATTTGCAGCGGGGGAGTAATAGGCTACGGAGAGAAAAGCCACGCGGGTGGGGAGATGAAGGCGCAGGCGCACGGGGTGCAGGTGCCCGCGGCGAGTTCAGGTGGCCGCCTTGGTTATGTTTCTGTCCACTCGCCGTTCTCAGGCGTCTCTGCGGACATCACGCCGGGGCAGACTCAGGGGACTGCACAGGTGGTCTGTAGCTATTCCCCGGAGCTTCGAGAAAGATTCTGAGACACAGGGGGCAGAGACCAGAGGCAAAATGACAAATACACCACGTGAAACTGGGAGAGGCAGAAACCCTATTGTTTAAAACATTTTGTAACAAAAACAAAAACAAACTCTGAGAACTGCAAGTTGGTTTTTTTTTTTTAATCATTCTGTTCTTTCCTGCTGGATTTATGTGTGAAAAATTCCATTATTGTTGTTTAAGAGGCCTCATGTTATTTAGGAAAATAACACTGTCGTGTTAGTCAATAAATGAAAGAACACTTACCCAGGGATTGGCCTTCATAGCAGCAATCACCCAGCTTAGTATCTTGGTACTTAATGAAGCATGCATAGAAAGCTTGCAGATTTCAAATGTTCACGGGTCTGAGTGAGAAGGGAATATCTGATCAGACCAATAGGCATGCTAGCATAGTTTCCTGGATGTTCTAATTCACTTTAAAACCACACTGTTCTATGTTACACAAGAACTCAGTATTTAAAAAATAAAATTGTAAAATGTTGCTTTAGGGTTATCTATAAACTGCAAAGAAAAAAAGTCATATGAAAGGACTACTCATGGTTAAAACCATTAGTCTCTATGAATTGTTTGCAAAGACATGAAGTCAAGACAGTAACTGAGGACTGGAGCTGTGTCTCAGTGGTTGGAGCACTTGCCCAGCATGCACAAGAATCTGGGTTCAAACCCCACCACCATATATACAGCTAAGTGTCCAGGAAACTAAGGCCAGGTGGGAAAATAAATAAATAAAATTGATTCTTTCTCTTGCTTACTGTCTCTTAAAAAAAAAAAAAGCAGTTGAGGTGTTTGGGAATCCACAACCCTAAATGCATCTGCAGAATCCTGTTTCAGCCCATTCTGCTCACATTTGTTACTTGCGTTTCCATATTTCCTCTGAAACACTGAATTAGTCTTTGCAGAAGACTTTAGTGTGCTATTAGCATAGCAACAGAACCAAGATACATCTTTTCTTAAGCAGACGGTTTTGGTGTCCATGTTTTAGGAAACAAGTTAAAAGAGGTAGCACAAATCCCCGGATGTTATCCACACCCACTCTATAGCCATGGGCTCTGCATGAACAGACTTTTATTAGGAGGAGCCAGGACGGCCTTAGGAGATGACACATGCCCACCAGACTTCCTTCCCAAGCTGCCCCTCTTTCCTTAAAGATGACCTTCCACATCCCCATGTGTTTCCAGGATTCTCATTTACTTCAAGTATTAAATCCCATCCTCTTTTCAATATCCTTTCTTAGAATAAAGTCTATATTCTAAAGAAATCTAATACATCCAAAATTTGAAAAATTCTCTTATTCAAGTGTTTCAGAACCGCTTGAAAACTAGGATTGCAAGTAACTACAATGGTTTTACTTATTCCAGTTAGTCCTGTTTTTAGTTGTTTTACATCTTATTTATCTTATAGCCAACTTCTTGAGAAAAAGAGTACCCTTCGGTGAACCAGAGTTGTGGCTCAGTGGTTAAGAGTGCTTGACTAAGATTCTGTGAGGACCTGAGTTCAAACTCTAGCACCACTTAAAAAACTAAATATTGGAGGAAACAAAAATGAGATGAAAAGCTAGGAAAAGTTGGTTAAAAGAGAAGGGAGTGTTTCTTCTTTTTTTGAATGTGGTCACCATTTGTGCACTCCTTTGCATTCTGTTGATAAGATTCATGCCCCTTGTCTTGAAGTTTTTCTGACAAATGCTTAATGGTTATGCTGAATCTCTGGTGTCGAGCTTAGACATCCTTGACTATCCCAGTGAATTCTAGGATGCACATCTAGACACCTGGATGTTAGTGACTTGAGATGACTCCCTTTACAGCTGAGTGGAGATTGCCTTTCCAAGGTTTAGTGATTCTTCAGAGGCCCACCCTAGAGTTTAAAATCTGATCCAAGACATCTCCCTTCCTCTGCCTCCTACCAACCCGCATCAGACACTGCAGACACACTAGAGTCCTGTCTTTACTGGATGTGCCCTGGCTCTTCAGTCCTTCTGCCCACCCCTACCTCCTGAAATTCTGTTCATTTTCAAAGGCACATACGAAGCAACAGCAATTGTGTGAAACTTAACTGATGTTGTGTTCCACTACACAAGTTTCCTAGAGGGGTACACGTATACACACTCACATTTTGATAATATGCTGTTTACACACATGCACATCACATATTCTCTAAGAGTGCTTTGCCTTTTATTAAAGCAACAATTCATCCAACTCTACTTGCAGTACAATGAAAATCTGTACATACATGTGAGTGTGTGATGTGAGAAATGGGGGTGAAGGGGAGGACTTATCTTGGGAAAGAGGCTGGGCTTGTCCTGCACAGACAGGAATGCATATCTTCATGCACCATTGCTCTGGTCCTCTATAGATGCTCACCAGTTTATTCTCTGTATCAAGACCAACTTCCCTGTCTTTTATTTCTCACCTTTCCCCATTGTAATTTGGTAACTTGAAAGCACAGCTCTTGGGTGCATCACCAGAACTTTCACTTTACTCTCCTTCTCTGGGTACCACACTATTTGGGAGACATAATATGTAGAGATGTACTACCAGGATTACACAATTTATCAACTTCACAATTTTACATGGGAAGCTGCATTTCATTTCCTAGAACCGTGTTAAGCACCTGATTGGAACCATCACTGGTATTTTGTCATGGACATACATAGCAATATTTTTGAGATGGGAGTGATACGTATTTCTCAGTATCAATAAAGAATAGTGGTTCATCTCTGCAAGATGGATTGATTAGAAGAATGGGTGTGTTTGTGTGTCTTTGAAACTTTTATTTCAAACATCTAAAGTCTGGACATTATGAGTGATATTTTTCTTGTGTTTGTGAGTATTCGAAAAGATTTTTAAAGAATTTGAAAAAAATGTTTAAGTATTTATACATTTTTAAAGCAAGGACGTAAACTGTTCACATATTATTTCAAGTTTGTAAGATTGTAAAAAAATAGCAAGAAGAGAATTCATCAGAATGTTCTAAGGGGTTCCCAAAATCTGTTTTGAAGCATGAATTCATTTATTTTTTTTCTATTCATTAATTCACAATCAGATCCATTCATTTTACATCTGACACATTTAGGAATGAGCGTACATTGATTTTAACATTGGAAATAAAACTTGAATTTTAAAATAAATATAAAAGAGCTTTGAATATGGAAATTGGTAACAACTTGCTAGGAAATTACATGTGTCATTTCGAGGATATTTAAAATTTTGGAGTGGCTCATGTTTTTCAAGGACAAGCCTCATATCTTTCTACTTGCCATGAAAGTTGCCTCCACCTTTGTCCTGTAGGTCTTCCAAAGTGTGGTACAGGTGTAGGGTCAACATTCAATGTTTCCTTTTGATGATGCTGAGATGTCAAATAAAAATGATAAAGACTGCTTCTTACATAATGATTAGGAACGAATAGGAAAACATAAACAAAACCCCACCCAAGTCATTAGAACTTGTAATGCAGCTATGGAAAACTAAGCAATATCCACTCCTTAGAATAAGATAAGGTAGATGTGATTATTAGAACAACTTTATAGAGAGGAAGCTGAGATTCTATGTGGTTCATAAATTGCCTAAATTCCTAACCGTAGTCAGCAGCAGAGCCAGGTTAATTCTGGGTGTTACTGAGGCAGTCTGGCTGTAGGACCTGGGCTGCTGACCTCCAATCATCCATGCGACTTTGCATATTCAAAGGTTCCTTTCCAGAAGAGAATGGAATAAGTCATCATTGGAGCATGGGAAAAACAGCCCCAGATGAAAGCTTCGCCTCCTTCTCAGTCACAGCCCACCCACGTATATTCAAGTCCTTCTCACTCCTAACTTGAGTTCTTCCAAACCTGACTCGCCATCATTCAGAAAGGTACTTGCTAAAGTTCTTGACTTCCATTCTTTGCTGCTTTGGTTCATTTCACTTACCCAAGAGGAAAGCTCCCATTTGCTGAGTGGTGGTTCTTGGACACTTTGAGTTAGCTGAATGCCTGTGTTGAACAGCATACCCAGAGCACTGTCTTGAGCTGCGCTTTGAGATTTGTGTTCTTGGATTCAGAGACAAGATCTGTCTAAAGAGCCTCATCCACAGAAAACAAGACCTGTAATTGAACTAGCAGCCTCCAGCTGCCTCCAACAACAGCAAGTCAGGATGATGTCCCAAGACAAGCAACGACACACCTGATGTCATTGTCTTGTGAAGTAAAGCTCGAGAGAGACTTTTCCTTTTTAAATGTTTGTATTTTTCAAAATGTTCAAGAATACACAGCATTTTTTGTGGTAGAAAAATTATATATAGATTACTGTAACATGATCAAAGTTATTGAAGTAAGAAACATTGTCTAAATTTGGGAATATCTGGTATAAAAATTAAGAGTGATTAAATGGTCCAAATCTCTTCCAGGTTTCTAAGGTAGGTGAAACTCAAGTTTCTGTCAGTTCATAGTTTGTGAATTTTTTAAACAAACTCAAACTATATATATATATATAGATTTGTACTGGATTTTTTTTAAGAAAGAGGGGACAGAGAGACAGAGAGAATCAATTTTTATCTAGTTTTTCACATGGCCTTCATTGCTCTGAGACTTCACTGTGCATGTGGTGCTGGGGTCTGAACTCGTGTACCTGCGCATGCCAGGCAAGCCCTGTAATCACTGAGCCACTGCTCCAGCCCTGTACTAGATTCTTACCAACACTAAATAAGTACCATAAAGCTTAAAAAAGTTAGTGAAGGGATGACCATATGGAATATACAGAGCTCCCTGGTCTTTTGAATAGTATCCAGTTATCAAGTACACGGCAATATGGTAGCTCATTCCACCACTAGTATGCTGATTAGACTTGGTTGTTTCAAGTGTTCTGTGGTTTTTAGGACATAAAACCTGCCATAAATAAGTTATAAATATAGCTATAAGTCTTTATGCTAGTATTTATTCAAAAAATCCTAAACTCTGCTGGTCACCATCATATATAGTATGATGTACTGTTTAGTAATACTCTAATACTATTTGTCCAACTTATACACTCCTACAAATAGGAGTGTTTTAAGAGGAAAGCTGTAGAAAAACTGAGAAAGATGTATTTACTTTATAAGTGTTCCTTGGAGAAATACTTAGTTACAATACAGATATCACTTTCTTACCACAAAACAGGTAAAATCAAACAATAAAAGTTAACATAAGTAATAAAAATACATTCATTTGGAATTCACAATAGCCAAACTATGGAACCAACCTAGGTGTCCATCAACAGATGAATGGATGAAGTAAATGTGGTATATATATACAATGTAGTATTTTTTATTGAGAGAGAAAGGGACAGAGAGAGAGAGAGAAAGAAAATCAATTTTATTTAGTTTTTTCATGTGGCTTTCATTACTCCAACACTTCATTGTGTACATGGTGCTGGGGTATGAACTAGCATACTTGTGCAGGTAAGCACTGTAACCACTAAACCTCCACTCCAGCCCCTTTATTTAGTTTTTCATGTGGCTTTCGTTGCTCTCACACCTTGTTGTGGACGAACCTGCACCTTCCCACATGCCACCACTCCAGCTCCTACAATGGAGTTTTATTCCATCATGAAGAAAACTGAAATTATATCATTTGTAGGAAGATGAATGGAAACAGAGACCATTATGTTAAGCCAAATAAGCCAAACTCAGAAGGTTTGTAATGTTTTCTCTCATATGTGAGGGCTAGAGAATTGAAAGGAAAACAAAGACGGGGTGGCAGCGACGCCATGAAAATCAAAGGGAGGTCAGTAGCGGAAAGGGATCTGTGGAGGGTGGGGCATGCCAGGCAGGGATTCTGGCTAAACTATATTATTATATTTTGTGTATGTACGAATATGCAATAAGTCCCACCTTGTGTACAACTATAATGCACCAATAAAAATGTGTGAGAGAAAAAAATACATGCATTTGGAAAATTTAAAATATACCTCAAAAAAATCAATGGGTTAAAAAGGAGTAAGTACTAAATAAGGGACCAACGTTAATACATTTCAACATTTTTGGGTGATAACTATACTAATACCAGGAATGGCCTTAAATTATTCAACAAGAGAAAAACCTCAGAACAAATATTACCAATTAATTTGGAATTTCAGAAAAAAGGATACATTTTCTTAGAAAATAAAAATTATAATCATCAGCTTCCAAATGAATACAATCATGAAAAAACAATCATTATAGAAATGAAATGATCCAGGTGTTCAAATGTAACAGACCCCATAACTTGGATGATTTTGTAGGTCAATTATTCAAATATCTAAGGACCACATAATCCCTGCTATACCAAGCTACTGGAGAGAAAAGGAAGACAACCAGCCTATGATAAGCCAGAGTTTTCACCCAACTTGCAATCTTGTGTAGTCAGATCCCAAGGCTGGGTAAACATAAGAATAAAAGTAAGAAGTATGGATGCTTCCATTGTGTATACCATAGAGGCTTGGTTACTCTGTGGTCGCTGGAAAAAGAAAGAGACTAGGCCAACTCAAGGACTAAGAGAACCCAAGGTAAAGTCAGTCAATATGATAAATGATTTCTCATGGCCTAATTGCAAGACTGGTTAATAGAATACTTTCTATGAATATATATCCTGGATTAATCATAAAAAGGTTTTCAATTGAAGGCCTTTCATAAACTTTTAGTGATATGATCTATTATTATGCTGTTAGATGAGGAGGCCAGAACACATTTGTACCACAGAAGCCCTAGCATATTCTCTACTAGTCTATTAATTAGCATGAAATGACTGGGTGGTAACTGGTTTGCTACATCATTTTCATGGATGTACATTTTACTATTAGACTTGTTTCTCTGACAGGTGTCACCAATGTAACCAAGTTTACATGGAGTTTCTTCCTTTCACTGATACTTTGCAATAGGTCCCAAGGACCCATATGCAGCATTCCACTTTTCCAATTCAATAGTTATTTAACCAGGCTACCTGTCAGCTTTGCCAAGCATATTAGAAGTTTTCAGTTCCCACAATGCACTTCACTTCAAGAATCCTTAATTACTGGTTTTAAAGTAATAGCCCTTTCTACTGATCTGGAATTTTAGAGACCAAAGTTTCAGCAATCATGCCTGAGCAGTGATCACCCCAACCAACATCAGAGAATCTCAAAACAAACAAGTTGGCTTCTAGACATGTTGAAACCTAGAAGACACCCCATAGTTGCCTAGTTCATGTGAAAGATGCATTCAGAGATGACACTAAAAAATAACCTCTCAATGGATAGATAAAATCTGCAAGTTCAACTATAAACCTGGTCCATGTATTGGACCAGAAAAAAGTGATTACCTTAGAAACAACCAAATTTCTTTCTTTTCTTTTGTCTTTTTAAAGAGAGAGAAAGACAGAATCAATTTTATTTATTTTTTATCTCGCCTTTGTTTCCTCAACTTAGTTGTATGTGGTGCTTGGGTTTGAACACTGGCTCTCGCACATGCCAGGCAAGTGCTCCAACTGCGGAGCTGCCACTCCAGCCTTGAAACAGCTGAATTTAATATGTTAGTTCAGGGTTGGATCCTCTCTCATTTTGAATAGTATTAGTATTATTTATATCCTCACATTTTCAAGCCCTCTTTGATGAATCTGTTCAAGGGTCAGATCTGAGACCTTGGTAAAGTAAGGTCATACTTTGGTTTTTCATGTGCCTTTCGTTGCTCTGAGACTTCACTGGGTAATGTGGTGCTGGGGTTTGAACTTGTGTACTTGCACATGCGAGGCAAGCGCCGTTAACCACTGAGCCACAGCTCCAGCCCTCATAGTTTGGATCTCAATGGCTACACTTGGCAAAGCGTGGGCTACGGATGTCTTTTGCAGGTTTATCAGATCACGGACCTTTCCACTTTAAAATTAGAAGTGAACTGAATGGCTCCTGATTTGTTTGACCTCTGTGTGGAAGGCACCAGACATCACCGGGGAACTGCCCAAGCCTTTCCCAGAGCAGAGTGCTCTGCAAGGCAGGTGTCCAGCTAGCAAGGACCTAACTCTGTTGAGTGGGGCCCCACGGCGGAGAAGGCGAACCCTCACCTTGCAGGTTGCAGAGGCTGCCTGTGCTCTTGGACTCCAGCCCTGTGTGCCCACTTCTCTTGTGGGGAGGAGGAGCAGTGCCAGAGTGAGCGCAGGAGGAAGTGGTTCCTGAGAACCCAGAGACTCGTTTTCCTGGTGGAGACAGAAAAGCACAGCCTGCAGATGCTGAGGCTGCCGTGTTCCTGCAGTGTCCATCTGGTCAGTCAGAGGCCTGCGGGGCCCTGCGGCCCTCTGCCTATTCCCGCTGGCCCAGGCCAGGCTCACCGCTGTATGCAGGAGTTCAGAGATGGGTGCAATGCACAGTGGAGCCCTCGGAGGCTGGTGAAGGACAGGAGGCCGAGGCCTCTGCAGAACCTGCTGGGGAGTCTGTGCAGCCCGGCTCTTCAAGGTCTTCAGGACACCGGCTATTGCACTGACAACAGATGAGTCAAAGGGAGCCACTGTCCTCCAACTTCCAGCCCCTAGGGGGGGCATCCTCTCTCTGCATCTGGCCCCCTTCACACACACAGGCCTGTAAGCACAGGGTGTGTAAGTACCTCCAGTCCCTGTGACCTTCAGAACAGACCTGTGTGAGTGCCACAAGACACCATGGCTGTAGGAAGCCACCTGGTCTGAAAGTCGTGATTTGTTCTGTTATTTTTTACTTTTCATTATTTTGTGGTGCTGCTGATGGCCCTGAAGTATGTTATTAAGTGAAAGTATTCAATATAAGTATTTGAAATATTCAAACTAAGCCAAAAAAATAGTCAACATGGTTTTCTTGCTTTCACAGGAGGACACAGGAACAGACTATCTCAAGGGTTTTTGAATTTAGGGAACAAACTTGTGTGTGTGTTGGGGAATCTTCTCCCCAAAACAAGTAATGTATCTCTATCCCTTCAATTTTAATAAGAATTGTATCACCAATATGTATCTTTTAAATGTGCTAATCAGTTTAAAGAAATAACCAATTTAAAAAAATCTCAGTATCATCACACCTCCAAACCACACCTGGAAGAAATCAGTAGTTAATAAGACTGTGGCTGATTTTCAAGAATGATTATCTTTAGGTATAGAAATAATAATACAAGGGACATACATGCAGTGATACAATAAAAATTCTAAGTGCTAAATCAATCTTTTGTAAAATAGTGCAGATAATTGCTCACAAAAGAGAAGTCACACCAAAATTCTCACATGCTTCATGCTGTATATGCTGGATTAGGGCCCTAGTGTCACGACACATCCACAGCTGAAAACTATAGTTTTTCCTAATCAGTTAATTAGAATGTAGAATTAAAGGGAGCTTATTTTTATTCTTATGTACAGGCAGGAATAGTCTAGACATTTTTCCTTGTATTTAACTGGAGAAAAGAGGGAAACATGCTGGGATGACTGAATCACTACACATTTTGAGAAAACAAAAGATTGGTGAGGGACTAGAGCGGTGGCTCAGTGGTTTTGGTGCTTGCCTGGCAACCACAAGGACCTAGGTTCAAACCCCAGCACCACTAGTGTTGGAGCAATGAAGGCCATGTGAAAAATTAAATAAAGTTGTTTCTTTTTCTCTGTCTCTCTCACCATCCCTCTCTTAAAAACAAAACAAAACAACAACAACAAAAACAGACTGGAGGGAGTAGGAAGCAGGGAAGAGTGCATGGGGAAAGGAGGCACCAGGCTATGGGACACTAATTCCCACCACTCCCACGAGGGTTAAGGCTCTTCCCACATGCTTGGCATGGAGAAGCCCTGCAGAAGTTGAGGCTTTTGGTATTATCCTGCCTACATTGACATGCCAAATTTTACTCCCCTCTTCGCCTTTTCTCAGCCATTGTGGTGTGTGCGCTCGATTGAGTTCCTCACCATGTCTTCTCACAAGACTTTCAGGATCAAGCAATTCCTGGCCAAGAAACAAAAGCAGAATCGTCCTATACCCCAGTGGATTCGAATGAAAACTGGTAATAAGATCAGGTACAACTCCAAGAGGAGACATTGGAGGAGAACCAAGCTGGGTCTATAAACAATTACATGAAATGGCATTCATATTTCATCTTGTCATGTCAAGCCGAAAAAATGTTAGCACTCTCTGGATTCTGGACAGTTGACCATTAACTTAGAATGTGAGCTTTCTTTAATTACAAAGGTGCTGCAGTGCTCGTGTTGTTTGGTTCTATAATAAATATGAAACATTTAAATTTCAAAAAAAGTTTTATTCCCCAACATATTTTCAAAGCTATAAAAAGCTAATGTACCCAACCAGTCCCTTATAACTGGGCATTTAATTTCCACTATTACATTACTATGATGATTATCTTCATATCTAAATATCTCTTCATATGCCCTCGGTCAGGCATAAATATCTATTAATCTCACAAAAAATGGCTTAAAGTGTCCAGGCTTTCATAAGTATGTCAACATACGTCCTAATATTTGTATATAAAAAAGTGGGCTGGGGAAGGGAAAAAACTGGAGACTGAATTAGAACAAATTAAACTCCATGTTTTTATAATTATGGCCTTGTATAATCTTTATGTATATCTAAAAAAAACCCCAAAAAGGCTTGATCCCCTGCTAATATTCCATACCAAGTCTAACCAGTCCCAAATATCACCTATGAAAAGGTCTCCCATCATATATGAAAAAGAGATCCATATAATTTTGAATATTTTACTTGTTAATATACACAGATAGGTGGATTCTATTATTAATCTAGGGATACTTGGTATTAGACTACAGATTCTTGCCAGGTGTGGGGGCGTATACCTGTAATCCCAGAAACTTGGGAGGCTAAGATAAAAGGATCACAAGTTTGAGGCCAGCCTCAGCAACTTAGTGAGGCTCTAAACTTCTTAGTGAGACTGTCTCAAAATAAAAAATAAAAAAGGACTGGGAATGTGGCTCAATGGTAAAGCACTCTTGGGTTCCATCTCTAGTATATCTGGCTTCCCCTCATCCCCCCCCAAAAAAAAAACCCAAGAAAAATTATTGATTCTTCATAACCAAATACAATCTTTATTTCTCCATATATTCCAATCTTTTATGCATGCTCTGAAGACTTCTCTTTATGTAAGTCCACCTTCTTTGTTGTGAAGTACTTCCGTAGTACTTTCAGAAAAGCTCGTTTGCTGTGACAAGATCTTCCTTGCTTCCTATGGGAAATACATCCAAATCTGGTATGACTTGTATTTGCATCTTGTTTTCAGATCTTGCTCTAAACTTGAGTTAAAAAATAATTATCGTTTTGCCGATACGTTGAATAGCTCTATTGGAAGACAATTGTGAAGTGTTCCTTGTGTAACGTGGCCTGAGCAACTTATCAAGACCCTGTCTCAAAAATAAAAAATAAATAAAAGGGTTTGGGAGGTAGTTCAGTGGCTAAATTCCTCTGAATTCAATTTCTGGTACTGAAAAAAAAAGTGATAATTTGGCTTTTCTTTCCTATTTGTATTCCTTTAATTCCTTCTCTTGCCTAATTGCTCTGCCTAGAATGTCTAGTGCTACACTAAATAGAAATGGTGAGAGTGAACATCCTGTTCCAGATTTTAAAGGAAATGCGTTAAGTTTTCCTCAATTCACCATGATGTTGGCTTTGGGTTTCTCATAGATAGCCTTTATAAGGTTGAGGTAGGTTCCTTTTATACCTAATTTCTTCAGTGTTTTTTTGTTTTTGTTTTTTTTTTAAATCATGAATGGGTGGGGCTGGAGCGGTGGCTCAGTGGTTTCGGCTCGAGGACCTGGGTTCAAACCCCAGCACCACATACACAACTGAGTGTTGGAACAACAAAGGCCATGTGAAAAACTAAATAAAGTTATTTCTCTCTTTCTCTGTCTCTCTCACTGTCCCTCTCTCTTTAAAAAAAAAAATAAATCATGAATGGGTGTTGAATTTTGTCAAAGGGTTTCTCTGCATCTATTGAGATGACTGATTTTTGTTCTTAATTCTATTTATGTGTTGAATTACATTTAATGATTTCTGTATGTTAAACCATCTATGCACTCCTGTGATAAAACTAAATTGGCAATTATCTTCTTAATATGTTGTTGACTATGATTTGCTAATATTTCATTGAGAGCTTGTGCATCTAAGTTCATCAGGGATATTGGTCTGTAGTTTTCTTTCCTTTATATGTCCTTATCTGGTTTTGACACGTGTGATACTGGCTTCAAACAATAAATTTGCAAGTGTTTCAACACTTGATATTTAATGGAATAATCTGAGGAGCTTTGGCTTTATTTCTTCTTTAAAGGACTGCAGAATTAGTCTGTGAATTTCTGTGGTTCTGGAATTTTCTTTGTTGGAGGGATTTTTTATTACTGCTTTTATCACATTGGTAGTTATTGATCTGTTTAAGTTTTCTATGTTCTCTTGACTCCATTTTTGGCAGTTAGTATGTGTCCAGAAATGTATTCACTTCTTTTAAGTTTTCCAATTTACATTTCAAAATGGCCCCAAAGGGGCTGGAGTGGTGGCTCAGAGCGCTTGCCTGGCGTGCCTTTCAGGTCGCAGGTTCAAAATGGCCCCTATTGATTCTCTGGATTTCTGTGATGTCTGCGGTGACTTCTCCTTTTCCATTTCTAATTTTGTTAATTTGTGCCTTTTCTTTTTCTTTTGGTAATTTTGGTTAAGAGTTTATCAATCCTGTTTACATTTTCTAAGAACCAAGTCTTCTTCATTGACTATATTCTTTTTATTCTCAATTTCATTGATTTCAGCTCTTATCTTAATTATTTCCATTAGTTTTAGAATTGGTTTATTCTTTTACAAAGATCTTGAGATACCATTAGATTTTTAATTTGGGATCTTTCTTCTTTTCTTATGTAGGCACTCATAAACTTTCTTATTTATTTATTTATTTTTAAAGAGAGAGAATGACAGTGACAGTTTTATTTAGTTTTTCATCTGGTTTTTGTTGCTCTGACACTTTGTTGTGTACATGGTGCTGGGCTCTGTGCTCTGGAAGAGGAGGTCTGTTTCTGTGGTCCTGTGTGATAGTCTAGGACGCTGGCCTGTGGTCTATAGGAGGTCTGCTGTTTCCCTGGACCTGCAAGATTGTTCTGGAGGCTGGGCTGTGGTCTGGAGGAGGAGGGCTCTTTCCATGCACATGTGGGTAGGTCCTGGATGCTGGCTGTGGTTTGGAGGAGGAGGGCTGTTTCCATGGACTGCGGGATGGTCCTGGATGCTGGCCTGTGCTCTGGAAGAGGAGGTCTGTTTCAATGGCCCTGCACAACAGTCCTGGATGCTGGCCTGTGTTCTGCAGGATGGCTTTTTTCCAAGGACCTGCAAGATGTTCCTGGATGCTGGGCTGTGTGTGGAGGATGAGAGGTGTTTCCATGGACCTGTGGGATTGTCCTGCATGCTGTCCTGCGGTCTGCAGTAGAGCTGTTTCTAAGGACTTGCAGGAAGGTCCTGGATGATGGGCAGTGGACTGGCAGAGCAGGGCCATTTCCCTGGACATGCACTATTGTCCTGGATGCTGTCCTGTGGTCTGCATAGGGCTGTTTCTATGGCCCTGTGGGAAGGTCTGTATGCTGGGCTGTGGTCTGGAGAAGGAGGGCTGTTTTCAAGAACCTGTGGGATGGGCTGGAGTGGTGGCTCAGGGTTTTCGGTGCTTGCTTGGCAAGCACAAGGACCCGGGTTCAAACCCCAGCACCACTTACACAACTAAGTGTTGGAGCAACAAAGGCCATGTGAAAAACTAAATAAAGTTATTTCTCTTTCTCTGTCTCACTCTCTTAAAAAAAAAAAAAAAAAACACCAAAAAACCTGTGGGGTGGCTCTGCATGCTTACCTCTGTTCTGGAGAAGGGCTGTTTCCATGGACCTGTGGGATGGTCCTAGATGCTGGCCTGTGGTCTGGAAGAGGAGGTCTGTTTCCATGGTCCTGCATGATGGTCCTGGATGATGGCGTGTGTTCTGCATGAGGAAGACTGTTTCCACAGACTTGCAGGATTCCTGGATGCTGGCCACTCATCTGCATGAGGTTAGCTCTTTCCAAGGACTCAAAGGATGGTCTTGGATGCTGGAAGAGGAGGTCTGTTTTCATGGACATGCAGGATGGTACTGGATGGTGGCCTGTGGTCTGCAACATGGCTGTTTCTATGAACCTGCATGAAGGTTCTGGATGCTGGGCTGTGGTTTGGAGGTGGTCTGTCTCACTGGCCAGCGTGATTTTCCTGGATGCTGGCTGTGGTCTGCATGAGGTCTCCTGCTTCCATGGACCTGTGGGATGGTCCTGGCTGCTGGGCTGTGGTCTGGAGAAGGAGAACTGCTTCCATTGAACTGTAGGATGGTCCTGGCTGCTGGGCTGTGCTCTGGAAGAGGAGGTCTGTTTCCATGGTCCTGAATGATGGTCCTGGATGATGGCCTGTGTTCTGCATGAGGCGAGCTGTTTCCACAGACCTGCAGGATTCCTGGATGCTGGCCACTGGTCTGCATGAGGTTGGCTCTTTCCAAGGACCTGCAGGATGGTCCTAGACGGTGGCCTGTGGTCTGGTCCTGGATGCTGGCCTGTGTTCTGCAGGGGAGAGCAGTTTCCATGGACCTGTGGGATGGTCTTGAGGCTGTGCTGTGGTTTCAGGAGTGGAGCTCTTTCCCCGGACCTGCGAGATAATCCTGATGCTGGGCTTGGTGTGGAGAAGGGGGGCTGTTTCCACTGATCTGCAGGATGGTTCTGGATGCTGGCTGAGTTCTGCAGAAGGAGGGAAGCTTCCATGGATCAGGGTGATACTCCTGGATATTGGTCAGTGGTCTGGAAGAGAATGGCTATTTCCATTGACCTGCAGGATGTTCCGGGATTCTGCCCTGTGGACTGACATGTTATTACCATGGATTTGGGGGATGGTCCCGAATGCTGGCTTGTGGTCTGCAGGAGGAGAGCTATTTCCATGGACCTGGGGGATGGTCCTGGATGATGGCCTGTGGTCTTCATGAGGTCAGCTGCTTCCATGGGCCTGTGGGATTGTTCTGGATGCTGGGCTGTGGTGTTGAGAAACAGGGCTGTTTTAACCGACCTGCAGGATGGTCCTGGATGCTGGTGTGTGGTCTGCAAGGAGTGTTGCACGGACCTGTGGCATGGTCCTTGTGCTGAGCTGTGGTCTGGATGAAGAGGGCTATTTCCATGTACCTGGGGAATGGTCCTGGAAGCTGGTTTGTGTTCTGGAGAGAGGCTGCTTCTATTGACATTTGCTGATAGTGAATATGCATGTGACACATCACAGAGCCTGAACTAAATAAAAGCCTTAAAAAATCTTTCAAATGGGGTGCTTTAGCACTGTCCTTTATCCTTAGTTCTTTTTCCATTTTTTTCAACCATTTTTTTTTTATTATGTTGCTGATGCTGTGGTGGGACTTGAGATGCTCTTCCCTCTGGAGTTCCTGGGATTAGATGTTTACCACTGTGCTTGGTTCAAAGAAATATTTTTAAAAATTCTTTCAAAAGAAAGAAAGGCAGCAAATGTTATATAATCAACCAGGAATACATAAATTTTGCTAAGTATTGGGGCATTGGTGGTATCATTAACACATTTGGTGAAAGATTTTTAAAATTAGTCATGTTCTTATAAACATAATGCTTCACCTTGGCAGGAAATTTCTAATATCCTGTTAAAGAAGATAACAGTTATTCATTTCCCAAACATAACTGAGTTAAATTAACATTGCTAAATGTGGATTCCAATTTACGTGGACATTCTGAAATTTGCTCTTCCAAAATAAAAACTTAATTGAAAAATGAAAAAAAGAACAAAGCAAAGATAGGAAAAAAGAGGAACAACTGCTTTTCATGTTGATATGATGTAGAATTACTCCTCTTCTGGGTTCTTCTAATTAACAACTAAAGTTTTCCTGAAACAGCATTAAAGAAACTTAAGTATTCTGATCCATAAACATCTTTCCTTGCATTCTTTCATCAGTTTTTAGTTTTCAGTGTATAACTTTTTCACCTCCTATTTTTTTTACTTTTGGAGGAGGAGAGAGAATCAAATGTATGTTTTCATCTGTGTTTCATTTTTTTTTTTTTTTTTAAAGAGAGAGGGACAGTGAGAGAGACAGAGAAAGAGAGAAACAACTTTATCTAGTTTTTCACATGGCCTTCGTTGCTCCAACACTTAGTTGTGTATGTGGTGCTGGGGTTTGAACCCGGGTCCTCGTGCTTGCCAGGCAAGCGCCGAATCCACTGAGCCACCGCTCCAGCCCCTGTGTTTCATTTTTTTCTGACACTTAATTGCGTATGTGGTGCTGGGTTTCAAACCCGGGTCCTTGTACATGCAAGGCAAGCACTCTTAACCACCACGCCACTGCTCCAGCCCACCTCCTTTATTGAATTTGGTTTTGAGTTTTTTTACTTTTTGTAGCTATTATAAATGTGATTTCTTCCTTAATTTCTGTTTTAGATAGCCCATGGAAATACTTATTTTGTATATCAAATTTGTACCCTGAACCTTCACTGAACTTAATTGTAATAGTGAAACAGTGAACTGAAAGGATTTTTAGGATTTTCTGTATTCCCATCTTCAAATAGGGACAATTTTACCTCCTTTTGCTCAGGTGTAGTTCTTTCTCATCTACTATTCTGGCTATGTTGAAAAAGATTAGTGAATGTGGGCTTTTTTTTCCCCTCCCTGGTGCTGGGGATTGAACCCAGGGATGCTCAACCACATTCCCAGCCCTTTTTATTTTCTTGAGATAGGATCTTGCTAAGTTGCTGAGGCTGGCTTTGAATATGCAACCCTCCTGCCTTAGCCTCCAAAGTCACTGGATTACAGGAGAGTGCCCCATGCCTGGCTCCAGAATGTGGGCATTCTTGTGATGTGCCAGATCTTAGAAAACTTTCTGCTTTTCTCCATTCATTGTGAGGTTATCTGTGGCTCTGTCATATATGGCCTTTATTGTGTTGAGGTACTCCCCTCACATTTTTCTGCATCTGTTGAAATGTTATGCTTTTTGTTTTTGATTCTGTTGTGGTGAATCACATTTATTTGTGGATATTGAACAATCCTTGCATCCCCAGGTTGAATCCCAAGTAATTATGGTGAATGAATCCCCTTAATGCATTGCTGAATTCAGTTTGCTAGTAATTTGAGAATCTCTGCATCTATATTCATTGTGGATTGGTTTAATTTTAATTTTTTTGGTAGCCACATGGGAAAAAAAGGACAGGAGGAATTTGAGTAATATGGTTTATTTAAAACAATATATCCCAAATAATATCACTGCAATATGTGATCAATATAAATAATTAAGGAAAAATTTTACATTATTTTTTGTACTGAGTTTTTGAAATTTAGTGTGTATCTTACAGGATTAACACATGTAAATTTGGACTAAAATTCCAAGTGCTCATTAGTGACATAAGGCTATTTACTGGTAATTAGCTTAATCATAGTGCAAATACTTAAATACATATTTTCCAGAGCATAAAATGGAAACTGAGAGATGTTATGATACTTTCTTCAAAATCATCTTGCTTTACTATGATGGAACTCAGTTTATAACTCCAATCTAATTACCTACCTGTATTTTATTTTTGCACATGATATAGTAACAATCTAACATTTTTTTCTCCAGAGTTTTTACTTAGTAATCTAATGTCATTTACTGAGTGAACCATCCTTTCTGTAC
Source organism: Aplodontia rufa (assembly GCA_004027875.1). Lineage (NCBI taxonomy): Eukaryota > Metazoa > Chordata > Mammalia > Rodentia > Aplodontiidae > Aplodontia > Aplodontia rufa. Next base: position 64,846 of record PVKS010003849.1, read on the forward strand.
GGAATTAACATTAACACCTTTTAAACCTACCAAGTTCTGATATAAATTGTGAATCTGTTTTTGAACTTTCTACTCTGTTCTCTTTGGAGGAAAAAATAACCTTTCATTTCTTGGTTATATGGCAGAGACCAGTTTCCATAGCTTTTCCACTTAACCGTACACTCTTAGACACCCCCATCCCAAAAGGGGAGGGAAAAGCACAATATTTTATAGGTCTATGTATCATATATGAACATGGAATCATGTAAAAAATACATATATGTTGGAGTGGCTAAGACAGTCATAATCTGTGGAGCAGGGCATCAGAAAGGAGTAATCTGCAGAAGGTCCCCAGATGTCAGTGTAAATGTCCCCCACAAATCTCCACCTGAGGGCTTGAACTCCTTTCATGAGGCTTAACAGAGTGGCTTATTAGGAATTGTGAGAAGATCAGACATATTAGAGGTTCAAAAACTGCTCAGAGATGTTGGAGATCACGTCAGAATGGAGAAACCTTGTTATACCCTGGGTGGTCAATACACAAAAAAGGTTCAACATCTGAAATAATACAACTGTAAGTAAGCCCTTCTTGAGATCTAAAGAAGCCTAAAGCAAGATCTACAGGGAACACAGATTATGGCAGGGACTTGGCTTTCCTAAGACAGTGAATAGCCTACACAATTCCAGGGGACAGAATGTAACTGAACTTCTAAAATAGAGGGAAATGCAAGAACCTAGAGTCTTTATGCCAGCATAAAATCAACAGTTACTGACATGTGCATCCATGCATCTGTTCACATGGGTACCTGCACAAAGCAACTTGACTCAGTCAAGGGGACAAAAGTAATCAACAGAAACAGTCCCAAGATGCCACACAGGTTGGATCTAGACTTCAAAGCAGCTATTATAATCATTAACAAAGTAAAATGTGACTTTAATAATAACAAACAAGAACCTCATTAGAGAAACAAATCAAAATTCTAGAACTAAAAAAAACAATTAAAATATTAAAGATTCATGGATGGGTATAAGATTAAAGATGGCAGAGGAAATGATAAGTCAACTTTGAAAATAGACCAACGAAATTAATCTGAAAAACAAGAAACAAGAAATTAAAGAAAAAAATGAGCAGAATCTCAGATACCTGTAGGACATCAACTGGTTTGATTTATGTGCAATTGGAGCCCCAGAAGGAGAAAAGAGTGCGCTGCAGAAAATTATCTGAAGAAACAGTAGCTGAACTTTTCCAATTGTGATGAATAACTGCCTCACAAACCCCAGAAACTCAGCAAATTTCAAACAAACCAAATATAACTACATCTAGGCACATTATGTCAAACTAATAAAAACAAAGAAGGAAATTTATAAAACAAAAATAAACAGAGGAAAAATACACTCAATACACAGGAAGCAAAGTTGGAGATAATGGATAACTTTTTATTAGAAACAATGGAAGCAAGAGTACAATGGAACAACATCTTTAAAATGAACATTTTATATGTACTGTGAAAGAACATACATTCTATAGCTGAATGTGAAACCACAGACCCAGTTTCCACATCCAGCAAAAAATATGATTCAAAATGGAAGTGAAATAAAAATAAAGATGTTTTGAGACAAATGAAAGCTGTGAGAACTCATTGTCAAGCTGTTGTCCTACCAAAAATGCTAACCAATATTTGTTTGGCTGAAGGGAAATGATACTAAATGAAAATTCAGGATATGCAGAAAGGAATAAATAGAACTGGAAATGATGCACTGATAACATAAAAAAATATATATTTAGTCATTATACCTATCATTTTACCTATAAGTCACTTAACTTTCTTTCAAAGAAAAATATAAATTTCGAAGTGGAGTTTATAAAATGGGGGGGGGGAGAATGGTAGTGCAAAGAGGGAGTAGGTAAATGCAATCATACAGTTGTAAAGTATTACATATACAAAGTGGGAAGTGTCAAATGTGAGATGGCATAGAATGGTCCCTGCATAAACTCTGAAGATGCACAGTTAGCCTTAATCATAAGCTATTATGCTGACTAACCTAATCATTTAAATAACATTAAATTACCTATACACTCCAAATAGAAAATAGTAATTATCATCCTGAATCAGAAAGTACAACTTGAAAGACAGTAAATGGTGTCAAAAGAGATGCACTTTAAACAAAGTCACTGATAAAAATAAAAAGATAAACTACACAGCAGAAGCAAGCTAGGGTGGCTGTATTAAAATGAAAGTGGACTTTATGGCACAGTATTACTAGAGACAAAAAAAATGTTTCATAATTACAAAGGGGGAAATCCATTAAGTGGGCACAAACCTTAAATATATATACATTTAATGTATATACATTTAAACTAAAAACAGCTCTAAAATTCATGAGCAAAGCCAGATACAATTAGATAAATAAAAACATAATCATAAAGATTAAAAATTTCTCTAATAAAGTAGACCAAAAAAATCAGTAAGCATTTTTTTTTTTAAAGAGAGAGGGACAGAGAGAGAATCAACTTTATTTAGTTTTTCACATGGCCTTAGTTGCTCCAACACTTAGTTGTGTATGTGGTGCTGGGGTTTGAACCCGGGTCCTCGTACTTGCCAGGCAAGTGCTAAAACTGCTGAGCCACCACTCCAGCCCATCAGTAAGCATATTTAAAAGATCTGAACATCACTACTGATTTGACTTCAGTGACCAAAAAAAAAAAAAAAATCACATACAACTATAGAATGTATGTTCTTTCAAAGTACACATAAAATGTTCATCAAAACAGACCACGTGCTGGATAGTAAGCCTCAAGAAATTGCAAGACTGAACTCTTGACTATAACAAACTTCACTGTGAAGTCAATAACCAGAAGAAAACAAAAAAGAAAAAAAAAAGAGAAATCAATAACCATCTTTAGAATCTCCATATGTTTTAAAAATAAATAAGGTACTTTGGAATAACTCATAAAGTCCAAGGGAAATTAGAAAATATTTCTAACTAAATAATACAACATAAGATATGTGAAACAGTTAAAGCAGCGTTAAGAGTGATATTTAAAGTCTAAAATTTTCTAATGTGTTCATAAGCTAATGATTTAGGTTTCCAACTTATGAAACTAGACAACATAGGCTATGCTCAAAGACAAAATCTTTTCGTTCCCATTTACAGGAAACAAAATCAGCTAAACCAACATAATAAATTAAATATAAATGTTCAGGTTCTCATTCATTTAACCAATATAGATCACATTCCAATCATGTAAAATACAATAAGGAAAACAAGGAATGGCAAGGAAGGACTTCAGAAGGCACACACATTTAAATGCTTTGATTCTTTTCTTTGCAGTGCCGGGGTTTGCAGCTTCGTTCTTTGCCACACACGAGAGGGTAACTTTTTACTTGATTCAGGTTCTTAAGCTAATGGATAACACTGTTGAAGACTGACTGGGTACCCATTTGTAAATGAGGCAAATGACAAAAATAGCGAGGCTTTCATAATTGCTGAGGCTAACCACAAATGATGGGACAGACACTGTGTGGAACTGATATTCATGATGGCAAATATAGGTACAGAAACTATCTTCAATCTGTGTAGGTGAAAGACAAAGAATTCCCTCAGGCTTGGGACCAGGGTAGTGAAGTCAGCCCAGTTCCAAAAGAAGAGGGATTTTTAAAAAGAACTTTTGTAGCATAGAGAATCAAGGTATAGTGGGTTGAATGGTGACCCTAAAAAGAAGTCCAAGTTCTAACTGCTAGTACATACAACTCTGACCTTAGAATAGAGAGACTTTGGCAGCATAGTTGAGCAAAGGATCTTGAGATCCTTCTGCATTAACAAGGCAGAACCTGAATTTGATACCAACCGTCCTCATTAGGAAAAGAGACATAGAGACTGCAGGAACTTCATACGAAAGCAAAGGCAGAGGCAGAGACTGGGGTTAGGCTGTCAGAAACCAAGGAAATGGCTGCCCTCTTCAAGCCCCCAGCATGCTGAGACAGAGCTGAACATCCAGCGACGTGCTCTGCCTGGGACTCCCTTCTATGGTTTGGTTGTGTCCCTAGGAAATCCCATATGGGAAACTTAATCACCAAAGTCAATGTTGGTGATATCTGGAGGTCGGGTGGTTGCAAGGTAAACAGGACTAAATGAGGCCACAAGAGTGGGTTGCCAACGACAGTTAGGGGCTATATTAGAGAAAAAACTGAGGCCTACAGCTTTGGTCTTGCCACAAGAGGTCCTCCACGTTATGCTGTAGCAAGGTCTTCAATACATAGTGGTGCCATGCTCTTGGACTTCCCAGCCTCAACAATGGAATATTTCTATGAAGATGCTTTCTTTTCTCAGCTGTTTGGATCTCAGTGGTATAGTTTGTACAGGAAGGGCAGGACAAATGATGGACACCTTCCCCTACATATTTATCCTAACGTTCTGTTTCCCTAGCACTTCCTGAATTAGCCCAATGCAGCAGTCATGGCACAGTGGCACTCTGGCACTCCCTGCTACTTCTGGGACTGAGGTGGGAGATCACTCGAAACCAAGAGCTCAATACCCATCCTGGGCACCAGAGACCCAGTCTCAAGTAAAAAAAAAAAGAAAAAAAAAAAGCCCAACTACTTTGCTTCTCAGAATAAAACACACACTGGATGTGGTTCAACTTCCTGCCACTGTTGTCCTTACTGCTACTTGACTGCAGGCTTCTGACTCCTGTGAACACACTATGAAGGCTGTGACAACCTCCCTGCCACAGTGAGTGACAAGACTTGCTCCTGAGTCACCCTGAGTACTTCCTACCCTAAATCTGGTACTGGGTATTTCTCCAAAGATCCCTGGTTCCATTATTCAGAGACACAGTTCAATGACATCAAATGCTACTGCAGGATGACTTATTACTCCTGGTCATTTCAGGTCATCCCTGTGGATGGACACATGGGAAAGTGGAAAAGTCTGCAGGAGAGCACCGGGAAGACTGCACTTGAGCTGGGCTACAGCAGCGTGTCTCAATCTCCTCTGGGCCAGTCCAGCTCTTCAGAAATCTGGAGCAACAGCCTCTCCCCCTGAAAACCAGGCAAATAATTTCAGGCAATTCACTTGTCAACTACTGCCCTGTATGAGTTTCATGTTTTATGCTCAGATGTTTATATTTGAATAGCGAGAAAGCAGTACTGAGCAGGTACAGACAGCAGACTACAGAGGTGGTCAAGGAACACTGCCTAGTACATGAGTTCACAATGTCAAGAGCATTTCAGTCAGAAGCTACAGAAACACTGCTTGAAGCAGGCATGACGTAAAGGGGCTTCCTTGGCTTGTGTTAACCGGATGGCCACAGCGGCTCACTTCAGGCATGGTCCTGGATCGTCTACTGCAACTCTTGGCTGTCTTCTGCCACCACCCAGTCAGAGCGCAGTGCACTGGGGATGGGTTTGTGTAAGTCTTCCCCTGGTCTAACTGGCCTTAGCTTACATGACTACCTGAACCAATAGCAATCTTGACAATGCCACATCCTGAATTAGCTTAGGGCACATCTTCCACCTAAACGTGAAAGGAAATGGCATTACACACCTGGAGTTGGATCAATTAACCAAGCTACATTTCTGCTACGCAATGAATGAGGGCAAAATGTCCACTTCAGATTAACTGTTAAAAATACTGTTCAAAGAGGAGCACGTTTCACATGCCGTAAGTTAGGTCAGAAAACTTATTCATGCTTTAAGTAATTAAAAGTAATTTATTGAGATTGAATAGAGCCAGGCACAACCACACATGACTGCTGTGATCCCAGTGGCTTGGAAGTCTTGTGTCGCAAAATAAAAAATAAGGATTAAAAAGTGCTGGGGAAGTGCCTCAGCAGTTAAGTGCTCCTGGGTTCAATTCTTGGTACCACAAAGAATAATAATAATAAAAAAAGATTGAATGGGGCCTTAAGTTACAAGTAGGTAAGTCTACTAAACTGAGATGAACCGGAGAGAAAGGGCACGTGGGGGTCACTGCAAACATCAAGACAGGTCAACGTGTTCGGACCGGAGCAGTCATGGCAATGAAATTGAAGCCACAGGTGTGAGAGACGAAGAGATCATGTGAAGACCTAGTGACAGCGAGGAGGAACATGCAGTCAAGGATGGTCCTTGGCTCAGCAAGGGTGGCACTGATGGACAGCAGCTGCAGGGGCCAGAGGTAATAAACTTGTAACTATGCCTTGATCCTTTAGGGAAAAACCCAGGAGATTGCTGGAAAGTACAACATGAAGGGAAAGTTTGGCAATCATTTAGATTTGAGTAGAAGCCACACAACAAAGAATGAATTTTCTGAGCTAGAGAAGGCAGCTGCTAAGCCTATGCTTTATGAGATGGGCAGTAAAAGTCAGCATGGAATTATGAAAAAGAAATGTCAGGAGAGAATCAATACCCAACCGTATTGCTAAGTTCAGGGCGGGGTAGTAGGCCACTGGTATGTAATATTAGAAAGCCTATCTTCTACTGTGGCTCAAAGGTGATTTTGCTTCCTGTGAAGACAGGAAAAGTCTTGGTGCAGTAAATGATCACTAAGGAGACCAAGACAAGGTTTCAGAGGTTGCTGAGGACAACATGGTAGGAGAAGGTGGAAGGTGTACCAATGTTAACAGTCAGGACAATTATTTGAGAGAACACAAGATAGATTTATTTTTCAGTGGCCAGAAGGGCTTTGATTACAGCTTTTCTTGGTTGAGTATATGATGCTGCAGTGTGTGAGCTAGGGACACTGGCAGACAGCCGGTGTTCCATACAATTTCTTTAACAGTCCCCTGTCAGAAACAAGTGGTGTGGCTTACACTGCCCGCTAGTTAACTGAGTCCTTACTGCTGAAGCCAGTGGCTTCCACCTCTCCAAAAGCAACTCCAACCTTCTCCACTTGCAAGACCATGGCCTCCCACTTAAGAGTCCCACACAAAAGAGTTCCCATTTACAGATTTATTAATACAACTTTCCCAGACAAGCAATCAGAGCAAAAATTCCGCGAATAAAAGGGTTGCAGAGAACTTAAAAAGGGGATAACAGTACCAGGAACTACTCTGAGTTCTCTTTCCTCTAATGGGCCCTAACCATCAGTTTGATGTTATGTCACTACCAGGAGAGTCCCTATAGCCCCACTTTTTATATTTCCTCTGCTCTATGGACAAAAGATCCCTTCTGCCTGGGGTACTTCCAGTCTTCCTCACCCACTTAAATCAAACTCTCTAGTCACCCACTGTGTGAAGGTCACAGTCTCAGAGATGATGTGGGAAGCTTCATTTGCAATGAGTTTTCTTAAGGAGCAATTTAGAGAATCATTTCAATGTGTGTGATGTGTGTACTGGGAAGGTATCTCTCCCTTTCCACCTCCTTGGACACTGGGCACCCTTCTCTTTTCAGCTTCTAAGGGATGTGGCTAGGATTTTCACTAGAAATACTTCCCACCTCAATGCTGGGACAGAGCATCATTTTTAAACAAGGAAAACCAGCATGGAGGCTGCAGGCCCGGTATAGGCACACAACTATGTGAATGTCAGGAGGAAGAATTGAACTGGGAACTGCCATTTTCCCTTCCCATTTCACCCAGTGAATGTTATCTTACCCTCTTCTCACAATGAAAGCCACGTAAAGCACCCTGAGATCTATTCTGTTGACAACAGATACGTACTGTGGAAAACGCTGTAAAAGGGGGTAAATCAGTGCAACCATTTTTACACCACCTTCAACCCACTCCAACTCAGCAAATGGTAAAACAAAGAAGGAAGAACTGGGCCAAAGGAGGATTCTATCAAGAATCATAAATTCAAAAATGCTTCCTTAATTTTGAGGGTGACAATTACCCATACAAACAATACATAGCTTTGTTGCTATTCTATTTAACCGAGCCCAAATATGGCCAGTTCAAGCTACTGCTCCTCCCTGTCTATTTTCATAACACAGTGGGGAGATGCCAGAAGGGTCCAGTGTCCAAAACAGCTCACAGCATAACCTTCCGGGTTTCCACTCCTCTACCACCACCAGGCCTAGGTACCACATGAATATCTGCTTTACACTAATGAAAGTGTAGGGGAAAGGCTAATTTCTTACAGTATAGCGGAGACCAAAGTGGAGTGTTTCACAACAAATGTTTATTTAAGAATCAGGGGGAAACAAAAACATTAAGCATAGGAATACAGTGACTGAATACAATTTAACTCATTTGGTCTGAAATCTTGAAAAAGTGACTCTAACCACTTACCTGAGGTAGATTTAGGTTGGCACTGCTTCAAGGGAACCTCCATTCATCCCAGAAGTTACCTTCTAGTTTTGGTTACAGGCTCCCAAGTGGTCCTCTCCAACCTCAGGTTATGCTATATGAATAATGTCAAAGCCGTTCCCCCATGGTCAAAAGCCCTCAGACCTTTTCACACTCCGAAGCTCTCCACTTGAGGAATGGTCCATCGTTGATTTAAAGAGCAGAGACAGTTACCAGAAAGATTGCTGAGAGAAGGGGCAAAGCACTGTCCTGCTAATGATACCAATTTTGTCCCATCTCCAAGGTCTAATTACTAATAAGCAGCCATTGGACTAATTTTCATCACTGTCATGCCATAAACCCAATACTATTAAGTTTTATAACTCTCAAACCAGCAACACGCATGATTTTCATCAGAGAAGAAAAATATATCTGTGTGTTTTACCGCACTGGGCAACTTTCCATGATATAAGAGCTATTTATAAAAATTGCTGAAATAAGTCAAATCAAATAAAACTTACAGGATCTGTTTCTAAAAGAAAGAAACCCTACAATCATATTGTTTATTATCATTGAAAGTTACACCCACTGGCCCTAAGATTATCACGACCATCAACCAACCAGTCATTAGGATCAAAGCTCACAGTCATATACAAGGTAGCAGGTGGCCAATCCATGAATCCAAACGCAAATACCCTCTGGAGTTCAGGGGTTGTTAAGATAAATCAAACCAAAAACAGGACTCTAACCAGTAACCAAATACTTATTCACGTGTCTTCAGAGTCCCAAATACTGCAGGTATTTGAAGTATTTGTATTAACTGTCTTTTAAACTGGTAAGAGGAAAACAACTGAGAAGTGACCTTTTATAGATCCTTGATAACTGTATTTCTAGAGAACATTAAAGACAACCATTATCCTGTGAAACTGGAAACAAGTGCTTATTCTTAAACCTCTGGTGGATCTGCAACTACGTATTACCTTTAGCATTTAGAATCCTGCATTCCAAACCTATATATTTTTATATATATGTGTATATATATATATATATATACCTTATATTGTGATGACTGCAATCCTTTCCCTGGATTAAAATGTACTTTTCTCTTTCCTTGGAAGAACTGAAATAAATGAAAAGATGTATCATTATTCATTATGAGGATTGATTTTCTATCAACAGCAGGATAATGAAGAGAAGAATTCCACATGTGGAATCAGGATACTCAAAGAGAAACGTCTTGGTCCTTTTTCAATGTATCATCCCCAGTCTTCCAACCTGTGCCCACTCAGGTTTAGCCTTTCTCTTGACCTTACCCTAGCCACTCAGCCAGGTACTGACTGATGGCATCCATCACTGAAAGGGACAATGTCACAACCATTATCCTGGAATCTGCATTTTGAGTTCGACAGAAATGAACCTCTAAATTTGAGATATCACATACTAATGATAACCCAGAAGATATTTTAGGGAAAAGATATTTGAGGGCATGCCTCAACGTACACTGAAGCTGAGTATTCTGCTTTTTTATGAGGTTGATTCTGCAAAGGGGAAACTATGGGGAGACTTTTAACCTAGGATAACTACTTCCTAGTTTCTTAGCTTTTCTCAGAGCCAGTAAAGTGCTCCTATGTCGCTATCAACACACTAGTCCCGTTCTAGCCAAGCATGGGAGAAAAAAAAAAAATAAGGCAAAAATCGATGTTCTTTCCCCCAACAGTTAACACATGCCAAATCTTCTATTACAAAGTTACAGTCCTTTCCTTTATTGGATTTCTGAATTTTAAAAAGTGAAAATAAAGCAATCATTAAGTGGTTTGGATAAAAGAAAAGCATCTTTACCTGAGTTACCTATCAGGTCTACTCTGACCTGCCCCAGCTCTTCCCAGAACAAGCTTCTTCTGGTCATCTAAAAAATCATCTCCAAACTCACTCCACTTAAAAGTTCTACCACGTGGGTCAACTTCAACTGAGTTTAAAACCAGTTCTTTTCACATGTATTTTATATACACAGATTCTCACCCACATTTAGACCTCTTACTGACGCTAGCTTCTCTGCAGAACAGGTTCTGTGGGCTACTATCAAGGCTCTCTTCAGACTCAAGGTATTTATGGTCCCCCCTGATGTACCACAAGAGCTGATCACTAACAAGCTTTTCCTGTTCAGACACATATATATTTTTGTCAGTCAAAGACAAATACACAGGTTTTCACCAGTATGGCTTTCTGATGGGTAAGAAAGTCAGAGTTCTGCTAGAAGCTTTTCCCACACTTGCTGGGGCTTCTCCCCAGGTGGGTTTTCTGGTGTCCAATGAGATGTACGTGCTGTCTGAAGCTCTGTCAACACTGAAGGCATTTGGAAAGCTGTTCTGTGGTGTGAATTCCCCCGCAATGAAGAGGCAGAGCACTGCTACAAAGCTCTCTCCTATGCACTGTGTGTTTCCTACCTATGTGAATACTATGGGGATCGAGTCTGAGCTCAGACTAAGAGTTTTCCAAAATCGGGGCATCCATGGAGTTTCTCATGGGAGTGACTATTAGGGCAGCTCTCTGGGTAAAGCACCTCTCACATTCTTACAGTTGCAGGCTCTCTGGTCCCTGCTGAAGTCTGAGCTCTGAGTGTCTGAGGTTAGCCTAGAGTTCTTCATCCTGATGAGTTCTTCAATGTATTAACACAGTTTTCATAAAACCATCACTTCCTGCCTGGTCAAGACATCTGTGGGGCTTCTGACACATGGGGAGGGCTGAGCTCAAGACCTTTGTCCCCCACATGACAGATGTATGGTTTTTCACCAATGTGCACTGTCTGATGCTGAAGAAGGGTTGAGCTCTGGTGGAAGCCTTTATCACATACACTGTACTTATAGGGGAGCTCTTCTGTCTGAGTTCTCATCTTTTGCTGTGCAACAAAGTCCATACCTAAGAGGAAGCCACTCTCACATGTAGACCACTGGTGTGGTTTCTCTTCCATGTGAATTCTCTGATGTACAATAAGGTCTGAGCTGCAGCTGAAGCTTTTGTCATATTCAAGGCATTTAAAAGTATGAGTGTGAGTTGCCTGGTGCCTGATGAGGTTGGCACTCCGGGTAAAACTCCTCATGCATTCCAAGCATTTATAGGGCTTCTCGCCTGTGTGGACTCTCTGGTGCACAATAAGGTCTGATTTCTGGCCAAAGCATTTTTCACAGGCACCACACTTATAGGGCTTCTCCCCAGTGTGAACTCTTTTATGTACAATGAAGGCTGAACGGTGTCGGTAACTCTTCTCACACTTGTTACACTTGTAGGGCCTTTCACCAGTGTGAGTTCTCTGGTGGCTAATAAGGTCTGATTTCCCACTGAAAGCTTTTTCACACTCCAGACACTTAAATGGTTTCTCACCTGTGTGAGTTCTTCGGTGCCTTATTAGGTTGGTACTTCGACTAAAACACTTATCACACTCACTACACAGATATGGTTTCTCTCCTGTGTGACTTCGTTGGTGGACGAGCAGATCAGAGCTCTGACCAAAATTCTTGCCACAAATGTCACAGGTATAGAACTTTTTACCTGCATGTGTCCTCTGGTGTCCAGAAAGGGCCAAATGGTGCCAAAAGCTCTTTTCGCACTTGCTGCATTTATAAGGTTTCTCATAACTGTGGATCCTCTGGTGGGAAATCAGATCAGAGCTCTGGATGAAGGTCTTCTCACACATATCACATCGGTAAGGCTTCTCCCCAGTGTGAGTCCTCTCACACATAATAAGAGCTAAATTTCCACACAAGTTTTGTTCACGTTCAAGGCACTCATATATTGGACTATCTATCTGAGTAATCTGATGCACATGAATAAAAATCTTCTTACCCTTTTGAGGGCATACATGATATGTTTTCCTTTTCTGAGTTCTCTGATTCCATCTCTCCTCGGAAGTAAGCATTTTCTAGGGCTCTCTACTAGGGGGTATTCCACTGGTCTTTTTGACCCATCTTTGCCTTCTTAGTCATTTTCTGGATAAGAACTGGGAAGGCACATCTGTGTCAAGCCTTTCAGTCATGAGCAGTTTGCTTCTGCAAGTTCCCAGCATCATATACATGAATTCCTGATTTGGTATTTCCAAACCTGTGAAACAAAGTAGAAATATTATTATATTCCTACATTAAGAATCCTCAAAATTAAGATCTCTGCAGAAAAGACAGAAATTCTTTATCAAGACCTGTAAACCTTCTAAGTTTTGCAAGGACCGATCCTCCCTTATCCAAAAAGCTTGGGAACAGAGTGTTTTGGATTCTGGATATTTTCAAAGTTTGGAATATCTGCATACGCATAATGGTAAGTCTTGCAGATGGTACCCAAATTGAAAGAGAAAATTAACTTGTTTGGTATATATCTCACACACATAGTCTGAAGGTAATTTCATACAATATTTTTAATAATTTTGTGTATTTAACAAAGTTTCATAGGGTGGAATTTTCATAGCCATCATATTGACACTCAAAAAATTTCAGATTCTGGAACATTTTTGATTTAGGAGTTTTACATTACCAATATTCAACCTGTATTTAGTTTTCCTCTCTGCTAACATAAAAATGAGATACAAACATAAGAACTATCATTAAGGACTCTTTCTTAATTCCAGCAGCTTGGGAGGCTGAGGCAGGAGGTTTGCCAAGGTCAAAGCCAGCCTCAGCAACTTAGTGAGTAACTTAGCCATGAGTAACTTAGTTAGACCCTGTCTCAAATGAAAAATAAAAAAGGGCTGGGATGTGACTCTGTGGTTAAGAGCTGCTTGGGTTTGATTCCCAATATTAAAAAAAAAAAAAGTACTCTTCCATTTGTGAACTTGAGTGAGCTCAAAACCAGGACTCTTTTTCTCTCTTACTTCAGCTGAGAAATGAAGATGGTTCTAATAACATTACTTTGCCTATTCAAAATACAACAGTCTGCTCCTTTTCTCCATTTTCTGTCTTCCAGCACCTCTGACTCACTTCCCCTGTTCTTTAGTCACCGAGAGTCTTTGCTGTCCAATAAGACAGACCCACACAGCTATGTCCTTACTGTTCATCCTGGATGAGGGGGCTCTTCCTCTGGCTATCTTCCATACTGTCTCCCTCACCTCCAAATCTCTGCTTAGCTGTTCCACTGTTAGACCATTTCCGACCCTCCTATCTTAAACTGTAACACATCTCCATCCCAGAGCACTCACACAAACACCCCTCCACCTCTTCTTCCTGTTTTGCTTTCCTCCACAGAACATAAGCTCCAAATGGGCAGAGATTCTGTTTTGATGTCTGTTGGTTTGTTTTGTTCACTGCTGTTTCCCTAGCACTGGGACAGTGTCTGGCACACAGCAGGTGCTCAAAATGAATGGAAACTCTTATTTGGCATCCACGGGGTCCTAGGTAATTTATGAAACCTTCAATTGATGTGTAACGAGATATTGTTCAGTTACGTGTCTATTTTTCTGGGAAGAGAGTCCAAATTTCATCTAAAAGGTCTTGTATCTAGGACACTGATAAGGGATTAGAGCCTACACATTCAACTGTAAATGAAAACAACATTGAAGCTGACTATAGCACACTGGTAAGTGTAATGAACCCCAACATCTGTACTTAGAAAACAGCAAGTCAAAAGATCCAGAAGACTTAGCATATCTTGGTTACCTCCTGGTAATGTGAAGATGGGCAGTTTTGCATTTCACCAAACTGCTAACTATAGTTTTATAATTTTCACTGTGCAACTTGTATGCTTTCTTTGTGCAAGACAGAGACCATTCTTGTGATAAGAAAATGTTATTTATAGATATAAAAGGAAGCTTTAAATGTCAACTCAGAAATGTTCTAAAATTTCATTTTTAGAGGATATGAGGAAGAACTGAATGGTTGGGAGTAGTGCAATTTCTTCAGAATCAAGCAAGACACACAGATCCACAAGAAATGCAGAACTTTGACCAAAGAGGAACAGAGTGGGACAAAAATGTGCTGGAAGGCCAACAAGAATCTAGACGTCAAACAGTTGAGAAGGGACACAGGTAAGCTAACCACAACAGCTGCGCCTGTGTGAGACATAGTGACTGCATCTCACATTTCAGGTATTCTATCATGTCTAAGCATGCTGCTGCACTGTACTAGAAATCATGTATACTTTTTTGGTCCAAATTACATCATTCAGGTGTTATCACAGAAGAACTCCTTAGACTACAAGACCATTTCTCTCTGCTCATTTGGTAATGGGTGTTCTAGGAAATAAATACACTGACCCATCAAATGACCCCATTAGCTAATAAAATGTCTGTGAAATCAGCATGCTTCTGTCCCTATCACAGCAAGAATACTTTTCTTTGCGTTTACTCCAAGAGTCACAGATGCCAGTTGATGCAGGCACATGGTGCGAGTCTCCAGGATTGCCTGCAATGACAAGCATTCATGAAAAATACTGCACTGCTCCTATGTGCACCAAAGACTCTTAGCTAACTGTTATCAGGAAAACCACTAACTACAACAAACACAGAGCACCCTGTGTCCTTGCCAAAACAAACGCAAGTCAAAAGTATTGCAGGGGTCATCATTTCTATTAATAAACTTAGTTTACAGAGGTAACTGCCTAGAATTTGCTCTTGCTTCACCCTGTTATGGTTTGGATATATGGTGCTCCCCTAAAGTTCATGTGTAAGAAAACGCAGGAAAGTCTACAGGTAAAATGCACATGGATTCACCTGAGTGCATTAACTGCTGGCAGTGTGTGTGTGACTGCTGGCAGACAGTGTGTGGCTGGAGGTGGGTAGGCCACCAGGGCATGCCCTTGTTGTCTACACTGTCCCTGGTGAGCAGAGCTCTCTGCTTCCTTCTGCTGTGCACATGCTTACAGTATGAGCTAGAATATGTTCAGAATATACAAGAACTCTGGAAAACATCAAGAGATCAAACTTCAGAGTCACTGAGTTAGAAAACAACTTGGAGATACAGGTTAGATAGAGCCCAGTACAATACTGGCTGATTTCAACCCACCTTTATCACTGACAGGCCATTCAAATATAAAACTAATAAAGATATTTCCAACTTAAATAATATTATATGAATTTAACAGATTATAATAGATTATAATAATCTACAGAATATTTCACCCCCAAACATTTGAATTTACCTTCTTAGTAGCTCATGGAACCTTTTCCAAAACAGACCATATTAGTCTAGCTCATAATGCAAGTCTTACCAAATTAAAAAAACAAACATATATACGCATATATATATACATGCATATATACACACGTATATACATACACGCACATATATATACATGCAAAATCATGTGTATCCTATCAGATCATGATGTAACAAAACTAAAAATCAATAGCAAGAAAAAGTATAGAAATCACATAAACATATGGAGACAGTTCTAAGAGGAAAATACATAGCACTCAAAAAATACAATGAAAAATAGATCCAAAATAAATAAGTTTATGTTCCACCTCAAGGCCTCAGAAAAGGAAGAACAAACTAATTCCAAAATCAGTAGAAGATGGGAAATAACTGAGATCAGAGTCAAAATTAATGAAATTGAGAATAGAAAAAAATACACAGAGAATGAATACAACTAAGGCTGGTTCTTTAAAAAATAAATAAGACTGATAAGCCTTTAGTGAAACTAACCAAAAGAGAGATAAGACTCAAATTGACAAAATTGTAACAAAAGTGATATCACCATTGAAACTCTGAAATCCAGAGGATGGTTAGAAATTTACTCCCATCAACTGGACAATCTAAAACACACGGAAAAATTTCTAGACACAAAAAACCTGCCCAAATTGAACCAAGAAGACATAGAAACCCTAAACAGATCAATATCAAGTAATGAAACTGAAATAGCTATTAAAAGCCTAGACTTTTAACGGCTATTTTGGTTTCTAGACTAGAAGCAGTGGCTAGAACTGGGACTAGAGCAGTGGCTTAGCAGTTAAGGAGCTTGCCTGGCGTGAATGAGGATGCAGGTTTGAACCCCAGCACCAAGGATACAACCAAGTGTTGGAGGAACAAATGTCCCATGAAAACTAAATAAAATTGATTTCTCTCTCACTGTCCCTCTCTCTCAAAAAAAAAAAAAAAAAAAAAAAAGCCTTCCTCAAAAAGCAGCATACCTTGGCTACCTTAATCTAAAAGCACCACAAGTTCTCTTGTCCCATTCTATTTCTCTCATGTACTTGTCTCAATCCAACTTTCCAGTACGCACTTTATCTCTTACTAGAATGTAACACCTATTAAGATTAGGACCTAGTCTTTTGCTCACTATAATAACCCTAACATCTAGAATTCATTTGTTAAATGAATAAAAAATACTAACAAATATCAGAACAAAAAAGGGTCATCATCCTTGGGTCTCAAGTAGCAATACATGAGGCTAAGCCAGTAGCCCTGACTGGTTCATCTGGAAAATCCAAATACATCCTTCAAGACTTAGTTCCAGGATAGCCTCTCTCTGGAATGCTTCTCTTACACCATCCTAGGAAGAGAATAGTACTCTCATGTCTAGGGTTAGAATGTACAGAACAAGCAGGCAGGCAACAAGAATCCAGAGAGGTTGAATCACAGCTTCAGAGCTCAAGGTTGTCTTTACAGTAAAGGATAATGTGAGATGATTAAAGTCATTATTTAAAGCATTATCCAAAAAATAAATAATGCTTACTGTACAGGCCCTTGGTTAGGGATTAACTAAATTTTTCATTGATTACAGGAGATTACCTTATTTATCCCTCTTGAACCCTGTAAAAGAGATATTAATACCAATGCTTGCATTTTAGAATAGAAAATCTTATGCTCAGAACAGCTAATCACCCAAGAACTTAGCTAGTTAAATATTAATCTTTTGACTTCAAACCCTGCCTAAGCATTGGATATACTGCCCTCTTTGTGTGACATATTAATAAAAAAAAAATTACTTAAGTCTACTATGAAAATGCAGGCTTGACAGATAGGAATAGAACTACACTTGAATTGACAGGACACCAGTCTTACTACTATGCTATCTTAGGGGCTAAGAAAGGGCCATTGCCTTCTCTGTGTATCTTCTCCCATTCCTTCCTGTCCTGCCCCTAAACCCATATTTACGTAGAAACAGAAAACCTAGGGCAAGTGAGGCACATACCTGTAACCCCAACAACTCAGGAGGCTGAGGCTAGAGCACCACAAGTTCCAGGCTAGCCTGGGCAACTTAGTGATACACTGTCTCAAAATAAAAATATGAAGGCCGGGTGATGTAGTTCTGTGGTCAAGTAGCCCCGCTACTAACAAAACAAAACAAAAACCAGAAAAAAAACCCAGACCAAACAAAATATAAGAGTTTAGTATTCCACTTACCACAAGAAAGATTAGACTGTCTTTCTTTTGGCTCCAAAAGGTCTCTAGTTCAGAACTATTCACAACACTCAAATCTTCCTTCTCCTAAAAGAAAAATAAATAATGTTCAAGACAACTTCGTGAGATTTATTTTTCCAGAGTTACCCATTTAAATATTGGTCCCAAACTGGGCACCATGGCACACACCTGCCACTTGGCAAGCTGAGGCAGGAGGATCACAAATTCCAAGACAGTTTGGGCAACTTGGCTAGAACCTGTCTAAAAATTAAATAAAAACAGAATCGAGGCATAGCTCTGGGGTAGAGCACTTGCCTAGCATGTGCTGGCCCTGGGTTTCATCTCCAGCACTGCAAGAAAAAAAAATTAAGTGAATCAATACTGGTTGCACTTACTCTCCAGTCTGGTCGGCTCCATCAGGCATACTTTACACCTCTTTTCATCATTGCTTACACTGTTTTTCCCGTGCGCAGGACCTGCTAAGAAGTTCCTTCCTGACCTGCTTCACACAAAATACCAAGACTCTGGATGCAGCTGGACAACAAAGCCCGAGGCCTTGCTCCCTCAAGTCCTTCTGCTGACTGCTTTTGCGGCCTTCTCTCAACTTCTAGGGTCAAGGGCCCATTTTTGCAACAGCAAACTGCACCGCATCAGGGTGCACAACACGGTCACCTGTACCGCGTGTTCTAGAAGCGGCGATTACGGAAAGAGCTGACGAACAGACCGCACAGTCTCGGCCGCGGCGTAAGGCACCTCTGCACTGGGGTCCGCGAAAGTCCCGGTTGCCCGACAAGCACGCAAGCCAAGCACAGGCTGCAGCAGCGTGCACGTTCCTCACCCCGGGACGCCTGTGCCGCAGCGCTTTCAACTTTTTAGTTCCCGGTCCCCGGCGCGTGCGGGCGCAAAGGCTGCCCGCACTTCGGGGCCCCCGAGCCGCCCTGCCCCGCGCGCCTCCCCGCCAGCCCCAGCCCGGAGCTCACCGGGACAGCACCGCCCCTCGGCCTGGAAGGACACTTCCGGTGCCTCGCGGAAGCCTGCATCCGGTTCCCAACGGCCACAGGCTCGGCGACAGGGACGACGCGCCAGCTTCCGGAAGGAAAGACAACGAGCCTAGAACGCTGACGAGAGCCAGAGCCGCTCCCGTCGCGCCGCTCGGCGAGGGCCGTCCGTCCGCGGCGGTCTTCCAGGCCGAGCAGAACCGCTAAGCATAGAGCTGGGAAGCGGCCGCCGCAGCACCGCTCTCGGCAACGTGACGCCTGCTCCACGACAGGCGCTCCGCCCAGCCTCTCTGCCAATAGGGGCGGGCCTCGGAGGCGGGGCCAGAGTTTGCGCGTGCGCGGCCTGCGGCGCACGGTTCAGGAAGGGCGGGGGGAACCCCAGGGGGCGGTGCCTCGTGTGCAGCTTCGCGTCCGCGGCTGTTGGAACTGTACCTGAGCGCGGCTCGCTGCTGCGAGCGAGGAGACGCGGCCCGACGTCGGGAGGAGAAAAGGGTGCGGAAGCTCTGTGACCGGAGCCGGGAGCCCTTTGGGGATGCTTCCCGGCCGGGGCAGAACCGAGGCCTCCGACAGCGGGGACAGTGTGCGTGCCCCTGGCCCAGTTTTCCGATGGAAGGAGCTGTTGCAAGACCCCGCAGGGGAAGGGTGACTGCCAGGACTGAGTCCTGGATGGAGCTGTTCCCGGGGGACGGCTGGAGCA
This sequence comes from Aplodontia rufa, assembly GCA_004027875.1. NCBI lineage: Eukaryota > Metazoa > Chordata > Mammalia > Rodentia > Aplodontiidae > Aplodontia > Aplodontia rufa. Next base: position 84,048 of record PVKS010003849.1, read on the forward strand.
GCGTGGCTTTACAGTCACGTGCTCAAGATTAGTCTTGTTATTGGCTTCTGAATGCTTCTGCAGAGGAGATGCAGCTCATTTCCCCCCATGTTTGTTTAAAAACTTTGTTTTAAGTAGGAATTCAGCAATGGAGAATAAGGGCACACAACCATGGGACTTGCTGGTAACAGAGGACAGATTTTCTGAGATCTTTTTAATTAAGGAATTGAGTTGTACAATCTTAAGTGTGTACAAAGTAACAATATGATATGCGCTTGATGTTAAACCATAGTTACCCCCACGTCACCCACACCCCAGTCTCTAGATTCTTCTATAGCACACCCCTATAAGAGATATAAATGTCCATGTATATACATGTATATGTGTGTATATATATGTGTAATTGTGAATTTTTTAAATTAAATGATTGCATAAGTATTATTTGACTTCTGGGGGCAGGGGTAAAGAGTATACCCCAGTTGGTCTCCCCAGTTCACTCCCTAACATCCCTCTCCCATACCCTCCACCTCTCCCCTACCCCACCTACAAGAGTATGGTTCCTCTAGATTATGTGTTGCTGTTAGTGGGTCTAAAACATGAGTTTGACTACCTTTGACCCAAGCCTGGGTTTTACTCCAGCCTCCACAAATGAGAAAAAACAACCCTTGACTCTCTGGGTTTGGCTGACTACTATCAGCATTGTTATGTATATATATATATATACATAACACTATATATAGTGAGGGGCATTTAGTGATTATAAATTGAGCTGCTGTGAACGTAGATTTTGCAGTGTCACTGTAATGTGCTGATTCTAACTCCTCTGGGAAAATAACCAAAAGAGGGTTAGCTGTGTGGTATGGTGGATACAATCCTAATTATTTGAGGAGTCTCCACACTGCTTTCCAGAGCTGCCGTCCCAATCTGCAGTTCCACCAACAGTGTGCTAGTGTTCCTTTCTCCCCACAACCCCTCCAGCATTTGTTAGTGTTTGTATCTTCATTTTTGCAAGTCTCACTGGAGTGAGGTGAAATCTTAATGTAGTTTTGATTTGAATTACTCTGATTACTAGTGATTTAGAACACTTTCTCATGTATTCATTGGCTTGATTTCCTCTGTTGAGAAGTTTCTCTTTAGCTCTCTGGCACATTTATTGATTGGATTGTTTGTGTTTTTGTTATCCAGTTTTTTGAGTTCTTTGTAAATTTTGGATGTTAGTCCCTTGTTGGAGGAATCACAGGCCATGATTATCTCCCATCTGTAGGTTCTCTCTTGACAGTTTTGACCAATTCCTTGGATGAGAAAAAGTTTTTCAGTTTACTGGCATCCCACTCATTAATTCTTGAATTTAATTCTTTCACTTTGGGAGTCTTGTTGAGGAAGTAATTGCCAACTCCCATATGCTGGAGTATTGCTCCTAATTTTTCTTCTAGCCATTGTATGGTAGCTGGTTTAATTCCTAATTCCTTGATCCATTTTGATTTGATTTTTGTGCAAGGTGAGAGATAAGGCTCTAATTTCAATTTTCTGCAAGTGACTGTCCGGTTAGTCCAGCACCATTTGTTGAATAGGCTCTTTCCTCCGCGTTGTATTTTGACTCCCTTTTGTGGGTTTGTCTCAGAGTCTTCTATTCTTTTTTTTTTTTTTAGAGAGAGAAGGACAGTGAGAGAGACAGAGAAAGAGAGAAACAACTTTATTGAGTTTTTCACATGGCCTTCATTGCTTGAACACTTAGTTGTGTACATGGTGCTGGGGTTTGAACCCGGGTCCTCGTGCTTCTCAGGCAAGCACCGAAACTGCTGAGCCACTGCTCCAGCCCCCAGGTTCTTCTATTCTATCCCTTTGGTCTTCATTCCTTTTTTGATTCGAGTACCATGCTGCTTTTGTTACTACAGCTCCATAGTATTAGTTTTAGATCTGGTACTGTGAAACCACCTGTTTTGTCTTTCTTGCTTAGTAATGTTTTGGCAGTTCTGAGTTTCTTGTTCCAAATGGATTTGAGAATTACTTTTTTTATATCTGTAAAGAATGACATGATTGCATTGAATCTGCACAGTGCTTTTGGCAGAATGTCCATTTAAATTATATTAATTCTGCCTAACAAAGAACATGGAACATCCTTCCATCTTCTCAGGTCTTCAATTTCTTTCTTCAGTGTTTGATAATTTTCATTGTGAAGGTCTTTCACTTTTCTTGTTATATTAATTCCTAAGTATTTTATTCCTTTTGAGGATATTGTGAATAGGACTGATTTCCTCTTTTGCCCTATTAATGTTAGCATATAGGAAAGCTATTGATTTATGGGTGTTGATCTTGTAGACTGCCACTTTGCTAAATCTGTTTATACGCTCAAGCAGTTTTCTGGTGGAATACTTTGGATCTTCCAGATATAGGATCATGTCATCAGCAAAAAGAGATAGTTTGAGTTCCTCTCTTCCTATTCTTGTCTCTTTGATTTCCTTGTATTGCCTGATTGCTCCAGCAAGATCCCAAAGTCTATATTGAATAAAAGTGGTGAGAGTGGGAAGCCTTGTCTAGTTCCTGAGTTTAGTGGAAATGCTTTCAGCTTTTCTCTGTTTAGTATTATACATATATGGCCTTTACCTAGTTAAGACAAGTTCCTTTGATCCCCATCTTCTCTAGAGTTTTGAGTATAAATGGGTATTAGCTTTTTATCAAAGTCCTTTTCTATATCTGTTGAGATGATCATATTTTTTGTCCTTAATTCTGTTTAAGTGATGAATCATGTTTATTGTTTTGCGTATGTTGAATTCTTGATATATTTTTGAATGTAGTTTACTAAAACTTTATTAAGGATGTTTACATCAGTGTTCATCAGGGATATTGGTCTGTAGTTTTCTTTTTTTCATGAGCCTTTGTTGGGTTTTGGTATCAGAGTTATGGTTGCCTCATAAAAAGTATTTGGATAAAGTTCCCTCCTTTTCAATTTCTTGGAAATAAGGATAGGTATTAGCTCCTCCTCATAGGTGTGGCAAAACTTAGCAGGGAATCCATCAGGTCCTGGGCATTTCTTCTTTGGAAGGCTTTTAGTTGCTATATGGATTTCAGTGCCTGCGTTTGGGCAGTTTAGGGTTTCAGTTTCATCCTGCATCAATTTGGAGATGTTGTATGTGTCTAGAAATTTGTCCATATCTTCCAGATTATCCAATTTAGAGGAATATAGTTTTAAAAAATACGTTCTTTCTGATAATCAGTTTGATTTCCTTGGGGTCAGTGGTGATCACTCCATTTTCATTGGTAATTTTGTTGATTTGCTTCAGTTCCCTCCTTTTAGTGAGATTAGCTAGTGGTCTGTCAATTTATTTTATTTTATTTTTTTGAAGAACCAACTCTTTGTTTTGTTGATTTTTTGATTTTTTTTTTGTTCTCAATTTCATTTATCTCAGCTCTGATCTTGATTATTTCCTGTCTTCTGCTGGCTTTGGAATTAGATTGTTCTTCCTTTTTTAGGGATTTCAGGTGGAGCATAAGCTTGCTTATTTGAAATCTCTCCTGGTTTTTAATATAGGCACTCAGTGCTATAAATTTTCCCCTTAAGAATGCTTTCATGCTGTCCCAAAGGTTTCATTGTGTTGTCTTCATTCTCATTCTCTTCTAAGAATTTCTTGATTTCTGTTCTCATGTTTTCTTAGATCCATTCTTCATTTAATAGGGTATTATTCAATATCCTTATATAAGTGTGTTTTCTGTTATGATTTTTGTTGTTAATTGCTAGGGTCAAGGCATCATGGTCTGATAGGGTATATGGAATAATATCTACTTTTTATATTTGTTGAAATTTCCTTTGTGAACTAGAATATGATCTATTTTGGAGAAGGATCCACGTGTTGCTGAGAAGAAGGTATACTCCATCAATTTGGGGTGGAATATTCTATAGATGTCTGTTAAGTCCATTTGATTTTTGGAGTTGTTTAGGCTGGAGATCTCTTGATTGGTGGTAGATGAGTGTTAAAATCTCTCAGTATTATTGTGTTGAGGTCCACAAGTGGTTTTATGTCAAGGAGTAATTTTTCTACTTAGTTGGGAGTGTTGGTGTTTGGGGAGTATGTATTTACTATGGTTATATCTTTCTGTTGTATTATTCTGTTAAGTAGGATGTAGTGGCTTTCTTTATCCTTTCTGATTAAATTTTGGTTGAAATCTACTTTGTCAGATATAAGTACTCCAGCTTGCTTTCTTGGGTTGTATGCCTGGTAGGTTTTCTACCCCCCATATCTTTACCCTCAATCTGTGGATGTTATTGGCTGTAAGGTGGGTCTCCTGTAAACAGCATGTTGTTGGATTATGTTTTTTGATCCAGTCTGCTAATCTATGTCTTTTGATTAGTGTGTTGAGGTCATTCACATTCAGTGTTAATAGTGTTTATGTGGTTGTGGTTCATAGTCATCATGTTTTATTCATGAGTTTTTTGCTTTCTTGTTTGTCTTTTGATAGTGTGTATTTTTATTGAATTTCCTGTTTGTGGGTTTTGAGGATTGTTTGCTTGTTCTTCTATCTGGAGTTTATCCTTGAGGATTCTTTTTATGCTGGTTTTCTTTTCATGAATGCTTCAAGCTTGATATTATCTTGAAATATTCTTATTTTTCCATCGAATTTGAAGCTGAGTTTTGCTGAGTATAGTATTTTGGGCTGAAGGTTGTGGTCATTCAGACATGAAAAGATCTTTGAGGATCTTCTTGCTTCTAGATTCTGAGCTGAAAAGTCAAAAGTGATCCTCATTGGTTCAACTGTGATGTGATTTGGCATTTCTCTCTTGCAGATTTTAATATGCTTTCTTTGATTTCCCTGTTATATATTTTGAATATGATGTGACTTAGTGAACTTCTCTTTTGATTAGGTCTATAGGGTGTCCTCTAAGCCTCTAATATGGGCATATCTGGTTCTATTTTAATATGGGTAATTTTTTTCTTTAACTATTTCATTGAGAATTTTTCATGTCATTTGTTTGTGTTTCAATTTCTTCTTGTGTATCAGTTACTCTTATATTGTTTCATCCCAGGCACTTTGAAAATTCTGCTCATGCTATGTGAGTTTCTTTTCTTTTCTGTCACCTGTGCAATCAAGCTTACTCAGCCTATCCTCATTGTCAGATATTTTTTCTTCCATAGCTGAGACTGTTTTCCATAGAAGTTAGTCTGTTATTAAGTTCTTCCATCATTCCCCTAATGTGATTGACTGAAGATTTCAGCTCTCACTCCCCTTTTCAGTATGTCTATTTCTTTGATAATAGAGTTTTTCATCTGTTGGGTTTTCTCACTTAGTCCCTTCATTAAATCTTCTTTTAGTTCATTGTTCATTTTAGTAATCAGATCGTTGATAATTTTTTTTCTAGATTTTCATTCCACCCTATCTGTGGGCTTCTTGTAGGGGAGTTGTGGGTTTGAGGCAAGCCTTTTATTGTTTGTTTCTTCATTTTCAAAGAGCTTCTTTCAGATCTCTGAATTGAGATTCCCTTCAGGGAAGCAATGCAGGTTTCCAGATGATTCTTCTTTGCAAGTCAAAGTGTCAGACACTACTCTTTTGAAGACCACCTTCTTCCAGAAAGCTTCTTCTGTCTGGTGTCTTGTTTTGCTGCACCTTTTAGATCTAGGCTTAAGGGCATTGATCTGGTACCTGTTGGGGGTTCAGGGCAGCCTGCTGGATTGTTGAAGTGCAGCAGTGGTGTGCATTGTTGTTTCCTAGGGTCCCACTGGCATAGGGTGTACCTGAATGGGCCTGCTTACACGCTGCAATAGAAACCCAGAAGAGGTCCAATTAATCTGGATCTGTGGATATGCAGTGTGGTTGGGCTGCTCTGGGAAGAGGTCCTCAGGCCTAGGCGCCTACCAGGCCTAGGACCAATGGCTTGGGCCAGAGTTTCACCTGGGTGTGGACTGTTCCAAGTGGGAGGATCGGGGGCTACAGGGGGATGTCCTAGGTGCCTGCTGGGCCCAGGACCAGAAGAGCCTTGGGCCAGCCCTTTGGCTAGGCTTAGGCAACTCTGGATGGGGGAGTCCTCCCCAGGGGTGTACTGGGTGCCTGTCAGACCTGAGACCAGAAGAGGCCTGGGCAGGCAGGGCAAGTTGTCAAGTGCTTAAGGCAGGGTTCCTCCTCAGGGCTGTCCTGGGTGTGTGCTGGGGTGGACCAGAAGAGGCCTTGGCTGGCACTTTGGATGGGTGGGGCTGCTACAAGTGGGGTTCCTATGCAGGGATGTCCTGGGCTCCTACTGGTCCGGGACCAGAAGAGTCCTTCACCTGCCCTTCAGCTGTGAAGGGGCTCTTCTGGACAGGGGTCCTCCCCAGGGATGTACTGGGCATCTGCTGGCCGGGACCAGAGGAGGCCTGGGCTGGCATGATGGGTGGGCAGGGGCTGCTGGAGGCAGGGTTCCTCCTCAGGACTGTCCTAGGTGCATGCAGAGGCCCAGACTAGAAGAGGCCTGGGCCCACACATAATTCGTTGGCTGGAGGACACAAATCTTAACTGGGTTGCCCTAAGAACTGATGCCTAAACCATCTTAGTATGGCCTGTAAGAGGAGGGATGGGCATGACTAGCCTTCCTCAGCTACTCTCCCCATTTAGCCCTGGAAGTCTTTTCACCTATAGAAAGTGTGCCCATAATATATGCATGGTGTCTGAGATTTTCTACCCAAATATGGGAAGCATAGAAAGCCACATTTATCATTTCTCTCAGTGCCTGATTAAAGGAGGGCACAGGTCCTAATGGTCACCCATGCTTACAGAAATCAAAAAGGCCCCCATTATCTCACTAATGGCTTCAAAGTCTATTATTTGCCTCTGAAAGTTGTGTAAATCAGTCTGTAGTCATGACCCTCTTTCCCAGTCTGCCATTTGTTCAGGAGAAAGTCACTATTATCTATTCCCATCAGGCTGTCTTCAATGTCAAGACAGGGGCTCCAGCCAGTCATCACAGACTTTTGGATCTGCTGATGGCAGCTCAGGGCTTATGAACAAGCTTCTAATTACATCTTTGTGACACAGAGCACCTCATCTGTGTCTCTTAGACTAGTAGGGAAAATGCTGTGGTAAGAGCAGAGCTGAATCCTGCAATAGTGTCTGTCATTTCTCATGTTGTAGATCCTACTGAGTTCACTCCGGACCCACTTAGGAGGCAAGACAGTATAACTGTGGTTGTCATTAGAATTCTTTTCTGAGAAGGGACCAGTTTGCTCAGTGGTATAGCTAAACTCAGAAAAATCCAGATTTAAGTTTTGTAATTGGAGGACAGGGATGAAAGAGAAGTACAAGGAAGACACCAGCCACAGCACAGGGTATATATTTGGAGAGTTTTAGAACCAAGGATGTTAGACCTATCTTAATTCAAGGACATATTTTTCCTAATATGTTCTCTGCAGAAGCATGGCCTGGTGATCATGGAAGCAACCCACTGTAGTTGACAAGTTTTAAGTACCAGGGTTGGTGGAATTCCCAAGGTGCTTCCAGAAAATACAATTAAATAATGTGAGCCTTCAATAAAATCTTTGTGCAAAGGTTTGGAAAAAGCTACCCTACAATTAAACTTGGGGCCATTGCTGACTCCAGAAAATATCCATAACATAGATGCCCCGCACTGGATGAGTGGATTCAAAAACTATGGTACATATATACAATGAAATTCTACCCTGCTACTAAAGAGAACAATATCATGGCATTTGCAGCCAAATAGATCAAGATGGAAAAAATTATGCTGAGTTAAATATCCCAAACTCAGAGACTCAAGAGCTGAATGCTTTCTTTCATATGTAGAAGCTAGAATACAGTCAGAAACAGACTGAAAGTTGGCTAAGTTAATAATAACCTCAACATGGGTGAATTTTTACATGAGTAGGGGGAACCTTGCCTATGAAGCTGGGGAATGAAGTGGGGCAAGGAACGGGGAGGAAAGAGGAGTGATATCAAGGCAGCTGGAGGGAGGAAGTATAGGGGTATCAACCCAGTGGGGAACCTTTGACTTCCTTGAGAAGCCCAACTAACATGGGGGTAAACACGGGGAAACATGGGATTGGGGGGGAACCCAAAGAGAGGAGCCCACAAAAAGGCATCAGCCTTGGCTTGCTCTGTCACTATGCATTTGTTCATGATTGTGTGGCAACGATTCCCTTCTAAGTGTAAGACTATCTTCAAAAAAAGAACGAAAATATCCATAACAAAGTGTTGACTTTCTACACCCAGAGGAACATTGCAGAAAGAACACAAAATGTCATCCCACAGTCTGCGAGGTGTAACCCTTATAATAACCCCATTTTACAGACAAGGTAAAGGAAGTTCAGGCAGGTTTAGTAATTTGAGAGAGATCACATAGCTGATAAAAAGCCCAGTAGGGACTTAAACCAAGGTGTCTGTCTTCACTGTTGCCCTTGCCCCTCTGAAGAGAGTTTAGGAAGTGAAAGGTCATGTCTATCCTAGAGGCAGCCTCCATGGAGTGTGGGGTAGGGAGCCCTAGACAGGACCCTCTCCTGACAGCAGACTCTGGGCTGTGAAGATGCACAGAGAGCCCATAACTACCCCAGAACTCAGACCTACACAGGGGCAGGACCCAGGGCCTCAGGGTGGAAGAAAATTGAGCAGTTGCTAGTAGGAAAATGTCAATAGAGAAAGGATGAAAACTTGGAAAAGGGGCATTTGATTCCAACTCTTTACTTGGTGAAAGTCTTTGGGGGTTCTCTGTTGCTTCCTGTTTAGATAATTAGTATTTCTATGGCCATTTCATGTGGGTGCCGCAGACATCTATAGATGATCAGACTTCTGTATGAAATGAAGACTCAAAGAGATAATTCGGATACAAGGGCAACTGGGGAGAGTGCTCTCAAGGCAACTCTACCACTTAGCTCTCACGACAGTATTTATTGTGTTGAGACAAAAATATGAAAGAATTTCCAGAGAACAGAGAGTTTCAACTTAGTCAACACAATCTTGAGCATGAAAAAGGGTGCAGCCACATTTCTAAGGAGAACCACAGGAAACAGGCATTGTGAGCTTAAAGGTCAAGCGATACACATATCCACGGCATAGATGTTATTTGGGGGCTGAGAAGGTCTGCAAGCATCTTGTGGTGCATCTGAGGACTTGGAGACATGCAGTCACCTTCCACCTGATACCCCATGATGTGCTCTATCAGACAGTCACCAGATTACCTTAATGCTCATGTCCCTGACATTTGGGTCACTTCATTTGTCGGTCTCCAACTTCTAGTGTTAACATCATTCCTTCTATTTCTGTAAGGCAGATAGTAATGCTCCACTTTTGTTTCTGGTTTTAGCTATTTCTGTCTTTCTTTTTCTTCTTGGTCAGTCTCACTGAAGTTTTGTTACTTTTGTTGACAGTTGGAAGAGCTCACTTTTGGTTCCTTTATTGCTTTTCTAGTCTCTGATTTAACTCTGCCCTAGTCCTTATTTCCATCCTTCTGTTAGCCTTCCCTTCTGCTAGTTCCTCCATGTAGAAGGCCATGTGATTGCTGCAATCTGCTTCCTTTTTATGCAGGTATATACAGCAAACAGCTGTTCTCTGAGCTCTGCTTTTGCTGCATCCATAGGTCATGGTATTTGTGTTTATTCATCTCACTGTAGTTTCTAATTCTCTTTTGATTTCTTCTTTGACCTATTGGTTGTTTAAGAACGGGTTGTTTAATGTTCATATATTTGGAGACTCTGTTTTTTAGTGCATAAATATATTTGCAATTGTCATATCTTCTTGATAAATTGATTTTTTATCAGTATATAGTATCCATCTATGTCTCTTGTAATTTCCTTTGATTTAAAATTATTTAAATATTAGTGTAGTCACCTCTGCTCTTTTATTACCGTTTCCACAGAACACCTTTCCATTCTTGTTTTCAACCTGTTGTGCCCTTAGGTCTAGTGTGAGTCCCTAGTTATTGGTAGGTAGTTGGATAGATTTTTTATTCATTGTGTTGATGTTTGCCTTTTGATTACAGATTTTGTCATTTATAATTAAGGTAATTACTAATGTGAAAAGACTTTCTGTCATTTTATCTTTTTTATTACTTATTTCCTCTATTATTGCCATCTTTTGTGTTTTGTTAAGTTTTTGGAGTAAGCAATTTTGATTGTCTTTTCATTTTATGTGTGTATTTCTTTTTTTGATATTTTATTTGTGGTTCCATGGGGACTATAGGTAAGATTCTAAATTTATCATAATTCAGTTTGAATTAATACCAGTTAACTTCAATAGCGTAGAAACTCTTTTTCTATGCATCTCTCCCCCATATTCCTGATTTATGTTGTTGTTGTCACAGATTGCATCTTTCTACATATAACATAGATTTATAATTATGCATTTGCTATTTAAATCCTAGGAAATCAAAGGTGAAGTTACAATTCAAAATAAAACAATAGTGATTTTATATTTGCCTTTACTAGAGTCTTTGTATTTTCCCACACCTTTGAGTCCCTGTCTAGAGTCATTTACTTTCTACCTGAAAACCTTTTAGGGTGTCTAATAAGGCAGCTCTAGTGCTAACAAACCCACTGGGCTTTTGCTTATCTTGGAATGTCTTCATGTGTCTTCCTCACTTTTTTTTTTTTTTAAAGAGCGAGGGAGAGTGAAAAAGAGAAAGAGACAATCAATTTTATTTAGTTTTTCATGTGGCTTCGTTGCTCTGAGGTCTCGCTGTGTACGTGGTGCTGGGGTTTGAACTTGTATACTCATGCGTGCCAGGCAAGTGCCATAACCGCTGAGCCCCATATTCCTGCTTTCAGTCTCTATGATTTCTTTTTTTTTTCAGGGCTGAGGACTGAACTTGCGGTCTTGCACGTGCTAGGCAAGCGCTCTGCCACTGAGTTAAATCCCCAACCCCAGCCTCTATGATTTCTGAGGATCAATCAGCTGTCCATCTTACTGGCTCTTTGCCTTCAAGAGCTGGTTTTTGGGTTGGAATGGTTGCCCAGTGGTTGGAGCACTTGCCTGGCATAGATGAGGACCCAAGTTCAAGCTCCAGCACCACATACACAACTTGGTGTAGGAGAAACAAAGGCCTGATGAAAATATAAATAAAATTGATTCTTCTTCTTTCCCTCTCTCTCTCTCTTAAAAAAAAAAAAAGAGCTGCCTTACTCTTTCTGCTCTCTGTTTGTGTTTGTCTTTTGACAGTTTGATTACAGTATGATGGCTACGGAAAATTACCAGAAATCATTCATGTGAGCTAGACAGAAAACCCCTACTCACTGTTTCAAAATTTACTGACTTGGGCCCTTATCAGAAAAATCATAGCCTATCGAAACTCCTAGCTTAACCAGAAAACTCGCACATTGGTCCCCTTCCCCCTCATTCCCTCTATATCTACCCTAGGCTGTAAGTGGCAGGTGGTCCCAGACTCCATTGTGCCGCTCCGAAGTTTTCTCCCTAATAAACCTGTTACTCTTAAGCTGCTCTCCTCTCTTTCCTTCCTTCTTTCTTCTCTTTCCTTGCACAGTGTGTCTTGTGGATCTCTTTGACCTTATCCTACTTGGGGTTTGTTGAGATTCTTGGATAGCAGATTCATTTCTCCCCATCAAATTTGATATATTTTTAGTCATTATTTATTCAAAGATTATTTCAGCCCTTATGTCTCTTTTCTCCTTCTAGGTCTCGTACATCATGCGTTTTGGTCCACTCAATAGCATTTAGAGAGGTCTCTCAGGCTCTGCTTTATACCTCAGGAACTTTGGTTTCCACATTTTCTGCTTGTTTTTAAATGTTTCTCTAAGGTGATAAGAACTAAAGAGTTTTCGGCTCTGTTATTTTACTCCAAATGTTTTCACAGAGAAGCTCAAACAAAGACTGTAAAGATATTTACCATGTCTCTTATGTGTAACACACAGAAATAGCTTTTAACAGAAATTCATCAACATCTTAACATGTTTATTACAAATATGGTCATCAAAGCAATCCTGAACCGCAAGGCATAGTGGTGACAGCTATAATACCAATGACTCAGGAGGCTGAGGCAGGAGGCTCACAAGATTGGTGTCTGAGGGAAAGATAGACTGCAGTACAGTAATGATAGGAGACCTCAATACTCCCTTTCAACACTAGACTTGAACTCTACTCTAGACAAAAAGTCTGGGAATGTAGCTCAGTGATAAAGTGCCCCTGGGTTCAATCCACAGTACCAAAAATAAGCAAATACATATAAAAAGTCCAGAATGCACTTTTTTATACTTTTATCAGTCAGCACCCATACTGCTTCAACAACATCACAATTTGTGACAATACCATTTTCACCTGCTATTCTGGACAATTTAAACTGCAGTTCTTGCACTAGGCAAGATGGATAAAGCATGCTCCTTCTGTTTTCCCTTCTGGAGATTTAACTTTTCAGACACACATGTGTTTCTTCTGCCATCTGACATCTCTGCTATGCTTTCCTCTTAATCCTAAATTCTGTTTTGAATACCCCAGGTCATGTTTAAATGACAGCACTGTAACAAGAGGAAGAAAGACTACTTTATTTTCCTCCTGTCACCTGGAAACTCAGTGGGTGTGCATACATTATACATCTTCTTACAAGTGTCTGGGTCATGTTTACCAGCTAGAATTGTCTTGCTTAGTGTGTGGCATTTTGCATTGCGATACTTAATCAGGATATTAATATGAGCAGATGGTGACTGATTCAAAACAAGTCTGAGACTCAGTAAGCTTAATTGTGATACGTTTGTCCTTTCTGCTGGCTGAGAAAGCTTCATATTTCCTTTTGTATTATTGGATGTTTTAGCTCTTAATGCTAACAGTGGTTTGCTCTGTGTGTACCCCACTCCACTGGAATTATCCATTTCATTCACTATAATTTCTGTTACAATTCTAGTGGATGGGGCTGCTCAATATTTAGGTCCACATTCTACTTTCAGGCATTGTGTTTGTTTTCACAATTTGTGGAGTCCTCCATCTCCCCCTGCAGCCCAACACAGCCACCCTCGACTCAATATGATTCAAATCTTAAAATTGTTAAGACTTGCTTAGTGGCCTAAAATATGAGGTACGTTGGAGACTGTTCTCTGTAAACTTGGGCAGATTGTATATTCTGTTGCTGCTCAATGGAGCATTCTGTAAGTGTGTTAGGTCCTTTTTGTCTAGAGTATACTTCAAGTCTAGCATTGAAAGGGAGTATTGAGGTCTCCTACCGTTATTGTATTGCAGTCCGTTTCTCCCTTGGATCTATTAACATTTCCTTCGCAGGGTAGGTGCTTTGATGTGTAACATTTTCAGTTGTTAAAACTTTCTGATGAATTGACCCATTGATCATTATGTAAAGACCTTTGTCTCTTTTTACAGTTTTGTCTTGAAGTCCATTTTGTCTGATATGAGTCTAGCTACCACTCCTCTTGACTTGTGTTTGCTGAAGATATGGCCTTATAGAGGGAATTCTAAAGAATCCATGAAAAAACCATTAGAACTGATAAACAGATTCAGTAATGTTGCAAAAACCAGTAGCATTTCCATACAGTAACAACAAACCAACCCAAAGAGAAACTTTAAAAATTCCATTTTCAATGGAATTAAAAAAAAACCTTTGTACTGTAGCTAGACTATGGAACCAACCCAGATGCCCCTCACTCAACGAGTGGATTCAAAAACTTTGGTACATATATACAATGAAATACTATTCGACCATTAGAGTAGACGATATTTATGGCTTTTGAAATCAAGTGGATGAAGATGGAAAGAATTATGCCAAGTGACGTATCCCAAACTCAGAGACTCAAGAGCTGAAAGGTTTCTCTCATCTGTGGAAGCTAGAATACATTGGGAAGCAGTATGTTACATGGCTAAGTTAATAATAACCTCAAATTGTATGATTCTTAATGCAGTAGTTGCCTAGGATACCTGGTGGCGTAGAGTGGGGGACAGGGTGGAGCGAGGGCTTAGGAAGAATATCCAGGAGTCTAGAGGGTGGGAATATGGGGGAATCATCTCAGAAGGAGATCTCTGACCTCCACAAGATATCCATTTAACTCAGGGGTCTTCTGGGGGAAACAGCGACATGGGGAAACCAAGCTGGGCATCCATGACATGGCATTAGCCTTGGATAACTAAGTATATATACATTTGTTCTTAATTGTTTGACAATGTTTCCCCCTCAATTGTAACTCCATATTCATATAATTAAAAAAAGGAAAAAAAACCCTTTGGAGGATATTTAAACAAGGAGGTGAAATATCTTTATACTAAAAACCATAAAGCATTGATGAAAAAAATTGAAGAAAATGCAAATAATATGGAAAGATGTCCAATGATTACACACTAGAAGAATTAATATTGTTAAAATATCTATAGTACCCAAAGCAAGCTCTAGATTCTATACAATCCCTGTCAAAATTTCAGGGTCATTTCTCACAGAGGAAAAAAAAATCTTAAAAATTTGTGTGGAATTACAGAAATGCCAAGCTGGCAGAGCAATTTTGAGTAAGAAGAACAAAGATGGAGGTGTCACATGACCTAATTTCAAAATGTATTGTAAAACTATGATAATCAAGACATCATGGTGTGGCCTAAAAATGGACACATCAACCAATGGAATAGGATTAAAAGCCAAGCATTTATGGTCAGTGTATCTTCATAAAAGTGCCAGGAACACTTTTATGACTGGGGAAAGGACAGTCTCTTCAATAAACGGTGCTGGGAAAGCCAGATCTTCACATGCTGAAGAAGGAATTGGGCTCTTATTTCATGCCACATACAAATTGAGTCAAAATGGATTAAAGACACAAAGCAAGACCTGAAACTGTGAAGCTGTGAGAAGGAAGCATAGAGCAAATCCCCATCACATGGTCTGAGCAATGGATTATTGGATAGGATGCTAAAGGCACAGGCAACAAAACCCAAAGTAGACAAATGGGTTGCATCCAACTAAAAATCTTCCTCATAGCAAAGGAAACAATCAACACAGTGAAAAAACGTTCATGGGAACTCAACAGCAGGAGAAAATTAATTCCATTAAACAGCGGGCCAAGTCTCTTGACAAAACTCCTCTAAAGAAGGGACAGGACATGGGCCCGCGGGCCAGGCGGGCTCGGGGCGGCAGGTCGAGGAGGAGCAGCGAGGAGCCGCGAGGAAGGATGGGTCCCGGCACCTCCCGGAGCCCCCTGAGTGAATTTCCACGCGGAAAGGATGTTGGCGGCCCTGGTGACCCGTGGGACACGGCTGGATCCACCTTCCAGCCTGCTCTTCTGACCAGGAGATTGAACGGATGTTGCTCTACACAGCTGTGCTTCCAGTTGCAAGGAACCTCACTCTAGGACTTTTCCTGAGCCTGATGGATTTATGATGATGTTCCGTCTCCTGGGGAATAACCCTGGTGGAAGCTTGCCCTGGAATTACACGCTGGCACATTTCAGGATGGTACAGGAATTTTCAGG